>KN838572.1:145672-194836 GCA_000827195.1 Laccaria amethystina LaAM-08-1 | reverse complement strand
TTAGGTAACAGGTTGTGTCGAGAAATGCTAGTTGCAGAGTAGATGGTGGTCGGTCACACTGGTTTGCTGGTTGGTGATGAATTATTTCACTGGTGGTGTTGAATCAGGTTGAACTAGTATCTATTCTATTGTAATATCATATCACGCACCAATATAATCAGCTCTTTCAATGCATCCTCGATAGAATATTGAGTGAAATATAAGATTTATTCTACCAAATCCAGTCACTTTCTCTAAGCAGATATGTGAGGGATTAGTTTGAATAAGTTATGATCAGCGAAGAATCAGTACCAATATTTTGGACACTCACCTTATTGGGCTGATTTGTCTTATAGGACTTACTTGCAACTTATAACAGCAGATTTTTTGCACATTCTGACATATTTCAGCTTATAACTGTAGATCAGCAAATGGGGTTTTTCCTGATGCGACACATAGGATACGTCGGCGACACATCGCCCTTCCGGTGTGTCGAACAATTCCCTGTTCGACACACGGGAACGTGGTGGGCCGATGACCCAATTAGGGTGGTTAAGGGTTAGGGAGGGTTAGGGATATTTCCGCGTGGTGGCGTGTTCTCAGTTAGGTTAGGAGTTGGTTAGGAGGTTAGATTAATAAAAATAATTTTCTGCCTGCGGGGTAGCACGTTCTCAAGCCCTAACCCCCAAAAGCGCGTTCTCAGAGGTTATGGTTGGTTAGTTAATTAAATTTAGGGGGTTAGGAGCTCGAGAACATGCTACCGCGCGTTCTCGAGCTGACTTAGGGCAATGCCATATTGCCCTAAGTCAGCAAGAGCAACGGCGGGATGCGCCCCTCGAACCCAGGGACGACCCAATCGAGCTATTGTATGTAAGGCGGCGTATTCCAGGAATTTCCAACTGCGACACTGCTGGGTGTGTCAAACCTCCCTATCCTGCGACACAGTGTTGATTGTGAACCTCATGTGTCGCCATTCCCCTTTTGGGGAGTGTGATGCTGTTGGTATATCCTCCACTAGAAGTGACTTCAGGTCACACCAAGAGAGGATAAGTATACATATCATGAACCGAAACAACCGGTGAGGATTCCACCAATACACCCGGTGCTATCGACAACAACAGAGAGTTGCCTTCTGCGGAGAAAGGTCCTGATGCTTGGTCGAAGGGCAGGATCCTGGAAGAAAGTGTAGAGTCATGAGATGTGGCCAATTAGTGACATTGACAAAACAAAACCCAAGTCGTCTTCACCAAGGGATTTCTCGACTGGCTCGCCGGCCCTCACCACAATTTTCTCAGACTCAGTATTACCTTGTTTCGGCTATATTATACCCTTTTATGCCATTGCATCGAGCATATACTGGACCCCACAGGAAACTTTTGCTTGCCATCGACGTGGGAACAACTTACAGTGGCATTTCTTACAAGGGGGTACCGGGATTTCATGCCATGACCCAAGGTAGGGGGGGAGGGGGTTCACGAGGCCTTAAAAATATTTTCTATAGAGGTCATATTTTGTGCATTTTGGTGCACCTTGAGATAGAATTGAGTCACCTTGGTAAATTGAAAGACTGCTGGCATTTTGACACCATTTAAACATATTTCTGGGGCCAATCCTGCCTCCTATCTGAGTTTACTGGTCAATTCACAGCTGAAATTGGCAGAAATGGTTAAGAATTTAGACTGTAGATATTTTTGTGCCTCTTGACACCCAGAAAATTTAAAAATCAGATGATTTTAATACACTTGAACCAATCACAGACATTACAGGTATGTTATCTGTGCTTTTGTCACTGTCTGAGTCAATGTACTTGATGGTTTAAACAAACTTGGTTTGCCAGTGAGTCTTATCTACAGCCTGCTCAAATGTTTAATTATAGCAATGTGTTATGTATTTATATATTTTAAACTCATTTTTAGTGCTGGAAAAGACTCACGGCCCACCACAGAAATCTCTTCAAAAAAGGGTGGAAAAAACATACCCTTTTTGGACAAAAACATACCTTATTCGGAAGGTACATCAGTAAAAAGGCAAAATAATTTCCAGGTTTCCGCTGGTTTCCATTGGTTTTCAAGTTTCTGGAAACTTGGAAACCAGAAACCCAGAAACCCAGTGCTATGTACTTAATTGTAAATAGCCCATTTCATTAGCTTTTGGTCAGTTCCTTAGGTTTCTTAGGTTTCTGTCCCTTTTCATTAAGAAAGGTGAAAAAGAGGTTTCTGGGAATTTGGACATAGGTTTCCAAATTTCCAGGTTTCCTGGTTTTTATCAGTTTCTGCGGGTTTCTCAGGTGGAGAAACCTCTGGAAACTGAAATGCTTAAATGCTGATGTAGGGGGGGGGGGAGGGTACCAAGGGCCTTAACCAAAAAAATCTACCCTGTGTTGTTTTTAAATTCCCAGTACCCCCTTGATTTCTTATAGGCGTGTTTCTCTGTCTTTTCATCATTGGTAGAATATCTAATAATGCTCACTTTAAAAATAGTATTCTCAAACCAGGAAAAATACCAGAAATCAAAAGCGTAGTTAGGCATGTTATGTCCACTTCGTTTGTGTCTCTCGAGGTTGACTGTGAATCAACATAGGTTTCTGGCACAAGAGCAAATCAGCGGGGCATCAAAGATCCCGACAATTGTTTTCTACAACCGGCAAGGGGAGGTCAAAGCCGTTGGAGCTGAGGCTATAAGCGAGGAAACCTTGGTCAAAGCTGGGAAGCAGGGCTGGCTAAAGGCTGAATGGTCAATTGAACACTTATTTCATGTTGCTAGGTCTTAAACTTGATTCCAGGTTCAAACTGCATCTTCGGAACAACACAAATGAGAGGCCCAATATCACTGAAGAAATCCCTCCTCTTCCGAAAGGGAAATCTGCCGTCGATGTTCTTGCCGATATTCTGCGCTACCTCTTTACTTGTTCTTCAGATTATATTCAAGATACTGATGTGAATGGAGGGGAGTTATGGCTCACTCTCAAGGATGTCATTCACTTTGTATTGTCCCACCCAAATGGATGGGAAGGTTTGCAACAAGACCGTCTGCGCGAAGCTGCTGTTCTGGCGGGACTCATCCCACAAGACCATTCAGGGTATTCAAGGCTATTGTTCGTTACCAAAGGGGAAGCCAGTCTCCATTTTGCAGTTCAGAATGGACTCCCCTCAGGTGTTATAGAAGTTTGTTTTTCTGATAGACCCTCTCTTCGTAATGCACATCTAATAAATGCAGAGGCAGGAGGGTGTTGTCATTGTGGATGCAGGTGGTGGCACCATCGACATCAGTGCTTACCAACGACATCCACAAAAAGAGATGTACAGCGAAATTTGTGTTCCTCAATGTATGTGGATTCTCTTTTCCGGCGTTACTCTCCAATGCTCTCGATTCTAGGTCACTTTCATGGCTCAACTTTCGTCACTGTTAACGTGCGAAAATGGCTTTGCAGTGCGTCATTTTAAACAGATAGCACTTTGTCCAATATTTTGAAAAACATTTATAGAGTTTCTTGCTAAATCCCCTTATCTTGCCGATGTTGAGGATATTGTCAAATGTTTTGATTCCACAACCAAACATAGGTTCAAAGATGAAAATGTGCCACAAATCGTGAAATTTGGTTCTAATCATGACCAAGACCCAAAATGCAATATTTATCATGGTCAGTTAGAAATTCCTGGGTATGCTTCAGTTCTCAAGCCTTCTTAACTACTCTTTGGTACTGATATAGTATTTCAAGTCATACTGTCGCTGAATGGTTTGCTCCGTCTGTACTCTGTATTGTCGATACTATTCTTCAACAGAAGAAGGCAGGGATTGGTATTTCAGTCAGTCAACCACCTTACTCTCTCTTGTGCTTAGTGTTTAAATATTTCTAGCATGTTGTTATGGTTGGTGGATTTGCATGCAGCGAATGGCTTTGTGAACGAGTGAAGTGATGTCTCACACCACTTGGATTGAGTGTTGTCCGTGCCGAAAACCATATGTTAGTGATTCTTTTAGTTTTTTTAATAGTTTTTTTTCGTGATTTACTGGTGGTTAGAAATAAAGCAGTTTCTGATGGTGCCATTTCATTCTATGTTGACTGCTATGTTTCATCTTGCATCTCGAGATATACATTTGGTGTTTACCTTCATGATCTTTATGATCCCAACAATCCCGAACACATCAAATGGATACAAATGAAGATAGTGTATCCTGACCATGAAGAGAGGATTCCTGGTTTGTTTTCTGTTATCTTACCAAGGGTAAGTCAGGCAAGAAAGTCTGATATAATCTCTTCTCTTGTTCATTTACCTTCTTTTTTGAAGAATACACAGGTTGATGAACTTACTGAGTTTCATTTGACTGTCAGCCAAAGCCACCAATCAAAGGCTCATTTTGAGAATATCTTCTCCACCATATCTTGTTACCTTGGTGACAATGTCTCCTCTACAATGTGGAAAGATGTTGAAAGTAGTGAGCACAATTTGCAAGTTCTGTTTCTGTCCATATGTACTCCCCCCCTCCCCCTGCAGAATTATACAGGGATATCTGTCATATTGAAGCCAAACTTCCAATGTGCCCTCAACAGTGTGCCAAAGGAAAGGGGAAAAAGAGGCAATACTTTTTTTGGGTGAATTATGATATTGTCCTATTGTTTGGCTTGATGGAGTTGAAAGCACAGATTGCATGGAAGGAGAATGTAAGTCATCCAAATGTATCAATTTCAAAATTTTAATTGATTGATTCAATTAAGGGTGTCGAAAAGTGGTATGTTTGAATCAAGCCAACATGAAGGTGTACTGAGATCATCCTGTTTAGTGGACCTGCTAATATTGTGTACATGCCTGATGAGTAGGTAGAAGATATAGGACCTTGAAGAGTGATTTATTATCTTCCTGAATGTCCTCTTGGGTTGTGCCACTAACAAATTTAACTGTAGATCCATGTCCTCCATTGTCATGATTATTGTTCATCAATTTTCAGTTCAATGGGTACATCCTGAACAAATTTCAAAACCACTGCAAGCCACCTTTCAGATTGAAAACATTCATCTCGATTTTTCAGGTTGATAATCCCCTTTGTAGAAAAAAATACGGAGAGACAGAATATGTTTGATGAAGGCCTTTGCATAATTTTACTATTAGCGTCAACGACGTCCTGATTCAATTTGACTCGAACGTTCAAGGCACCGAGGTTAGAGGAGTCAAGAAGCGTGCAAACACCACCAAACACTTACTCATCTTTCGGCAACAGGGTTTGTCATCGTGCTCCGTCGAGTACAAAAGCCCTCCATCGAACCGGCAGGCTAGCATAAGCCCCGAAATTGTGAGTACCCTTGCCCCTACACCGTTTGGATGCATTGTGAAGGTGCTGGGAGAGCTGGTTTATGGTTTTGAAGGGCGGATGGAGATGGAGTGGGACGGATGACGCTTTGTGCAAGTTTGCTGACTGTCTTTTCGTAGAGGTAAAAATGGGTCGTCGTCCCGCTCGCTGCTACCGCTACTGCAAGAACAAGCCATACCCCAAGTCAAGGTATAACCGTGGTGTCCCCGATCCCAAGGTATGTGCCCATCCTTTTTCTGCAGCCTTACAACCCTAACTTTTTGTAGATTCGTATTTTCGATCTTGGAAGGAAACGTGCCTCAGTCGACGAATTCCCCTTCTGCTGCCATTTGGTTTCCGATGAATACGAGCAGCTCTCCTCTGAAGCACTTGAAGCTGCGCGTATCTGCGCCAACAAATATGTTACCAAGACTTCCGGCAAAGACTCCTTCCACATGCGCGTGAGGGTGCATCCATTCCACGTTATCAGGATCAACAAGATGTTGAGTTGCGCTGGAGCTGATCGGTGCGATCTCTTCTTGTCTGAGTTGGTATCACGGCTGATTAACCTTGGGATAGACTGCAAACTGGTATGCGTGGAGCTTGGGGCAAGCCATACGGAACGGTTGCACGTGTCAACATTGGCCAGGTCATCCTTTCCATTCGTTGCAAGGACGCCAACGCACCTGTTATCATGGAAGCTCTTCGCCGCGCTCGTTACAAGTTCCCCGGAAGACAGAAGATCATTGTTTCGAAGAAGTGGGGCTTCACAAATGTTGCAAAGGGTGACTATTTGAAACTCAAGGAGGAGAAGAAGGTGCTACAGTGAGTATCGTGACCCTTCTACATTCCGAGAGAGGGGCTGATGAGATTTGTAGGGACGGAGCATACGTACAGTTCATCCGGCCAAAGGGTCCTTTGGAGCAGAACTTGCGCAACCAACTCCGCGCTTGAGAGATTTTTTTTCGTCAGGTATCCCCTCAAGTGCTGCAGCCTCATGTGTACATATGTCGGTACTTGACTAGAACGATTTTTATTCCGCGGTAATGGGAGCGCCCCTTATATTATGTGTCATATGGACGCTGTGCATACGACGTTCCACAACAAAACCGTTTGCCACCGAACCAACCATCAATGTATGTCAAATGAGTACTTCCACAGGATGGGGCGGCGGAGATAAAAGGTAGGTTGACGAGAAACAACAGCACCCTGAGGCTGATCAGCTCCAGGCGAGATGCCATTGTCATCAAGTTGAGAAGGTCAACATAACTTGTAAAATCATTGCTTTTTCATAGCATGGCCAGTTGTACTTACATTGGAAGTTGCCTGTTGCACCATGAAGGCAGTAGTTTGGCGATCCTAGTCATAGTTACCCACAAAGACATCCCTGTACCGTAATTACGCAATTTAAACCGTCACGTGCTCATATATATTGCAGGGGTGGAGACCCGAATCTCGCGCGCACCCTTCGCAATCGCCTCAGCCACCATTTCATCTACTATCAAAGATCAACGTTCACGATGACGAAGGGATATCTAATGAACAACCTCATTGAGAAGGTACGTTCCTATCCGACGATTATACACGCCATGATGCTGACCTTGGAGTGGCCGTCAACAGATGCAGTCGCCAGACCAGGACTTTCGGTGCGCAGAGAGCCACGCGTTCTTGCCACACTTTCTGACAGGACTGCTTTTTGTGGCAGGTTCATGGGGTTGAACGACTTGATGACAGAGATCAAGCTAGATCCGACGTCCTTTCAAGGAGATGAGACGGTCGAGAACAAAGTGCTAAACCAGGTTCTGGCACTCGTAGAGGACAAGATATCTGAAGTCAAGAATCAAGCTGTGAAATGGTCTGTTCAGCGACGTGTATACTTGGCGCTCAGTTGACATTGTGCAGTCTCGGGCAATTAATCAAAATCTTGCGCCAGCATCAAATGGAAAATGTGGTGGACAAGTTGATTGATTTTTCTGGAGGCAAAGATGAAGAGCTTCGCGACATTTCGGGACTAGGTAAGATTGTCTATCGATGCGAAGCAGTTTTTTAAATCAGCCTGTGGCGCAGCTTTGAAGACCATTACAGCGGAGCTGCCTCCAGATGGCAAGATCGCAGCAACTGCTTGTGCTAAATTGACTCCCAAGTTACTCGGACAAATTGCCAGCGTAAGTTTTAATACATTTCTGACCTTGCTTTATCTTTACGATCTTTCAGCCAACTACGCCCCCAGAAGCTCTCGTTGAAACATTGTCAATTCTTTCCATTCTCATCAGCCGATTTCCTAACAACCTCGCAAATGCAACTTTCTCCCCGCCACCTCTAACAGCTCTGGCACCTCTCCTTGATCACCAGCGTCCTGTTGTCAGAAAGCGCGCGATCATTACCCTCTCCCAGTTCATCCCCATTTCGCAGGCTGCTTTATTTACAGAACTGCTGAACACAAAAGTTCTACCAAACTTGGCTCCTTCTTCAAGCCTTGAGAAGCAGAGAACCACCGTTCAACTAATCGCAGCTGTTGCACGTCATTCGCCAACCCAAATCGCCCCTGTCCTGAGCGACATTGTGCCTGGTATTTTGAAAGCTATCCAAAAGGATGACGAGGAATTGAGGGAAGGTTCACTACAAGCGCTGGAGGCACTTTTGCTCAGATGCCCGACAGAAATTACACCTTATTTGAGCTCGATCATCCAGGCTGGTAACCAGTTCATTAAGTACGACCCGGTATGTACCATCCCGCGTGAGCTTTTGCCTTTTGACCTGAATCTGATTATACAGAACTATGCTGGCGGAGACGACGAAGATGAAGAAATGGCGGACGCAGATGAAGATGACGACGACGAAGAGGCAGATGAGTGAGACCCACTCGCTTTCTTCTGGCTCTCCTTAGTTCTGATCGTAACGTTTAAAAGGTACTCCGACGATGAAGACACTTCATACAAAGTTCGCCGCTCTGCGACCAAATTGCTTGCGGCGCTGGTGGGCACACGCCCTGAGCTCCTCACCTCCTTTTACAAAGATGTGTCTCCGGTACTCATCTCCCGCTTCGGAGATCGCGAGGAGACGGTTCGCCTCGAAGTATGGGCGACATATGTTATCCTTCTCAACCAAACCGGCGTTTACGGAGGTTTCCCTCAAAACAAAGACGATGGCACCCCTCGCGGAAAGCGAAAGCGTGACACCGAGCAGGCCATGGACCTGGAAGAAACTCCTTATACCCTGCTCAAATCTCAGGTCCCAGTCTTGTCGAAATCTCTCCTCAATCAGCTAAAGTCCTCCAAGACCTCCCCTGCAACACTGCAGGCTGGGTTCAGCCTCTTACATGCTCTTTTATCTGTGCTCCCTGGGTCTTTGCCGACCCAAGTTCCGTTGATTTTTTCGACGTCCAAGACCATTCTCGCTCAACCACCAACGACGTCTACTTCAACCCTTCATTTGACTACTCTTTCTTTCTTGGCATTATTCTTTTCCACTCATGCATCTTCTACATTTGCTTCATCCTTGCCGACTCTCACTCCTGTACTCCTCCAGTCCCTGGGCGAAAGACATCCGAGAATCGCTTCAGAATCTTTCAAGGTCTTTTCGGCCCTGTTGACGGCATTGAAGCCCGTTAAGCCTGCTGATTGGGTGGATCGTGTTTATGATCAAGCATTGGTTAGGTTGAGCAACCACGACACTGATGCTGAAGTACGAGCGTGCGCAGAAGACTGTATTGGCGATTTGTGGATCTGCGCCACGGATACCGTTCAAGGCAAAGGCAGGAAAGAGTGGGCGTTCATCTGTAGGAGCTCTGGGAAAACTGGAGGCGCGGTCAAAGTCATTACTAAAGTTGCGAGGGAAGTGCGGGTTGGAGATGATTGGGTGAACGGGTGTGTTGAATGGCTGATGGGTTTGTTGAAGAAGAGCGGCAGGCTTGGGAAAGCAGAGGTTTTCGGTGCTTTGGATGTTTTGTTGAACAGGTAGGCTATCTTGGCGTCATCAAATTTAGTTCCCTACTAACCAAGATTCTTGATAGTTACTCGGCTGGCATCCCAACGTCATTGCCAGCCGTTCTCGTTCCACAAGTCAAAGTGTACATTGCCACCTCCGATATCTCACTCCTCTCCCAAGCCCTCATCATCCTCGCCATTCTCCTCGAAATATCACCTCAAACCACATTCCCAGAAATCGAGCATGACCTCTTGAATGAAATCTACGCAGTTTCTCACTCTCCCCTTGTGTCTGGTGCAGCCTTGGACTCTCTCTTCCGGTTCTTCGCTTCTTTAGTGTCAGCCGACAACCAGATCGCCACGCACCTTGTTCCAAACTTGGCCATTTCTTCGGAGAAGGCGCCCAAGGCCGAAAGCAGCCCGGCGAATGTGGCGAAGTGCATTGCTCAGGTGGTCAAGTATTCTCAAGGTGTCGCGGCTGGTACCATTGCAGAGTACTCGAAGAACTTGAGGGTTTGTTTATGCTTCTTCCCTATCCCTGTTTAAGGCTGATTTTCGTCATAGAAAGAGAGCAAAGCCAAACCTTCCCTCGTCGTTCTGAGTCTTTTGATAATTGGAGAACTTGGTCGTGTCATGTAAGACCCTTCTTGTAGAGTCCACCTTGCCTGACGTGCGATTCCAGAGATATGTCACCGCAAAGGGATATATTCTCTAACGTCATCGACCACTTCGCCTCTGATCAAGAAGAAATGCGTTCAGCGGCTGCGTTTGCTGCTGGCAAGTACCCTTTCAACTTTTTTACTTCTCCCGACCAACCAACCTTCTTTCAGGAAACATCGCGATTGGTAACTTGCAACAATACCTGCCCGCGATCATCAAGATGGTAGAAAGCGATCCTAAGAAACGTTTGCTGGCGTTACACGCTTCCAAGGAGGTAAGGTGTTGTCCTAGTCAAGACATGTTACCCACCGAGCTTTTGTAATTTAGGTCGTTACGCACTGTCCGCAAGGCCAACTCGAAGGTGTTGCGGACCTTCTATGGGTGCCCCTCTTCGAGAACTCTCAGAATGCTGAGGAGACAACGAGGAACGTGGCTGCTGCATGTCTTGGGAAACTTGCAACTACTCATCCCTCCAGGTACCTGCCACAGCTCCACGTACGTTTCTTCTTCTTTTCTAGTGTCGCAACTTGTGTTGAACTACGTTGATAGGCCCGTATCCGAGATAGCAATCCGTCAACTAGAGCCACTGTTGTGTCTGCCATCCGCTACACCTTCGCTGATGCCTCACAATCGTACGACGAACTCCTTGCCCCTCTGCTCGTAGACTTCCTTTCTTCGATGGTGGATGAAGATTTGGTCAGTTTCATTATATCTTCGCCAGTGGTTCTAGTTGCTGAGCTTCCCTTGATAGACTGTCCGTCGACTTGCTTTGTCATCGCTCAACTCTGCAGCTCGCAGTAAGCCTCATCTCGTTCGAGATCATCTCACAGCCCTCCTTCCGAACTTATACAAGGAAACATATGTCAATCCTGATTTGGTCAGGACTGTGCAGATGGGCCCGTGGACACACAAGGTGGACGATGGTCTTGAGACGAGGAAGACCGCTTATGAAACCATGTACACGCTGGTTCGTGTCCGTTCCCCTCAAATGATATGTGTCTGACGTGATTGAGTTTAGCTTGATACATGTCTCAATAAGCTCGACCTCCACGAATTCTTGGGGCGTGTGTTGCCTGGCTTATCTGACGACTCAGACGAAATCAAGGTTATCTCCCACATGATGCTCTTCCGCCTATCACAAGTAGCTCCTGCGGCGGTCTCCCAGAGGCTTGACGAGGCTACCCCACAACTTGAGAAGACGATGAAGGGTGCTACTGTGACGAAAGATACTGTCAAGCAGGATCTTGAGAGAGCGGCTGAGCTACAGAGGAGCGCTCTGAGGGCTGTGGCTGCCCTCAGTAAAATTGGTGCTGGTGTCAGTCCCAAGTTTGACGCATTTGTTGAGGAAATCACTAGGAACCCAAGTTGGGGGGCTGAGTTCAAAGAGCTTGTTGGACAGTAGTTTTCAATGGGCATGGCGAGGTGTGACTTTGGCTGTCGAACGTACTCGCAGATATAATTTGTCTCTTTTCCTATGACTCATCGATTTATCATGCCTAAAAAATGCATATACGGTCAATCATATATGAAGTGTAACACGGCGCAAGTGCAACGTTTTCGATAGATATCACGTGCCATGTTTCCATGCCACATATCCAATTCAACGGCCACCGTCACCCCTGCTAATAACACTAGAATTTGCCCTCCAGCGACCCAGAAAGGTACTCGTCAATTTTCCGATGTCGGTCCTCATAAAAACAAAGATTACGCTTTTTAGAAGCTTAGGCGCCGCCGGCTTTCGGCATCATGCACCCTGTCGACCTCATGTCTGAACTTCAAAATACAGCTATCGAGGTATCATACTTTTGGAGCTGGCTGAACAACAGTCATTTGGCAGGCACTGCCTTCCCTTCCCGCTTGTTGCGTATATAGCCATACGTTCCTAGTAAGATTGTTTGCGTATACCTTGAGGCTCCACAACTAAACGAAATCTCAAAGCGAGGTGTTGTGATCTGTAACACTACTACTTCCCGTCATCTTTCATGGCGTTCACAACACCAATCGTCTCCCAGCCACAGATAGGACTACTCAACAATTCACATCTCCACAATATCAATGGTGGAACCTTCAACAACGTCGCTGGTGATTCACCCATCTACAACTCGTTTGTTAATTCCTCCACAAATCGTGTGTCCCCTCACGGTGTCCCCCTGATGAATTCTCAACCTTAATGCTAGAACTGGCGCATTTATACAGCTTTATCGCAGCTAGTGCCATGCACGATTCAAACGAGCGCTTCCCGCAGCCCAAATGTCATCCATGCACAAGGGAAAGGATTCTTCAAAGAATTCTCAACTGGGTTGAGAGTGATTCATGTGAAAGGATACTTTGGCTTACCGGCTCAGCTGGTACTGGAAAGTCAGCAATCGCACAGACCGTATCAGAACGCTGCAAGCGGAAGGGCCACCTCGCTGCTACTTTTTTCTTCTTCCGCACCAGCCCCGAACGGAACACAAGTGAGCGCCTCGTTGCCACTCTCGCCTATCAAATCGCTCTCTCCGTTCCCTGGGCGAAGGAATTCATTGCGAACGCGGTTGAGGATGACCTCTCCGTTTTCAGCAAAGACATAAACTCACAGCTTTTCCAGCTGATCATCCACCCCCTCACCCTCGCGGCACAAGGCTGGGATTCGACTCCACAGTCACTTGTTATCATTGACGGGTTGGATGAATGCATTGATGAAAGACAGCAAACTGATATTTTGAGTGCGATTTGCAACGCATTCATGACTCATGAACTTCCCCTCCGCTTTCTCATTTGTAGCCGACCAGAACACAACATTCGAATGAGGTTTGAGCAGTCTGATCTACAGTCTGCAACTGCCCGGCTTGTTGTTGATATGGACGACACTGTTACACAAGATATCACAACCTTTCTGGAGGCGGAGTTCTCACGAATTCACCGAGAGCACTGCATACAAGAAACATCATGGCCCCCAGAAGGTGTCATCCGATCTCTAGCTGAAAGAGCATCCGGCCAGTTCATCTATGCATCCACCGTCATCAATTTTATCGATGATCGGCACTTCCAACCTCAACAGAGGCTTGACATGGTTCTGGGGACTCTTCCGCATGGAATGTGCTCGCCATTTGCAGAAATCGATCTCCTGTATACCCAGATTCTGGATGCTGTGCCAGCTTCCACGTTTGAGAAAACTTTTCTTTGCCTTGGGGCAATCATTGAGCAGAATCATTTGCAGCTCGGGATACCCATCAATGAGTTGGCATTCCTTGATGAACTGCTCCAACTCAACTCTGGAGGTGTTGAGCACCTTCTGATGGAATTACATTCCGTATTGAATGTGGAGCCAAGAGTCTCTATCCACCACAAGTCATTCTCGGATTTTTTAAAGTGTAAAACTCGGTCAGGGAGATATTATATCGACAAAGACATTGTACGGGCAGAAGTTCTGGGGCTTCTTTGGGCGAGTATTCCACGATGGTTGAATCAGTTTCGTGATGTTCGATCAGGTATTTTGATACCCACGCTGAAGCCGCATCCTCGTACGTGGTTGCTAATATCCTGAGCCAACACATTGACGGCACAGTCATTATCAGCCTTGGATCTAATGACAAAATACTGGAGATCTTTTCTTCCAGAAAGCAGACATGCAAGGGCGACCCTTCAGGAGCTGGCTAACATTGCCGATTTTGTAGAAAAGAAGTCTTCTGACCTCCCTCTGAACAAGATTTTACCTAGTCTTGTTGGTGAGGAGTTCTTTAATTTCTACCCAACTATCATCTCCTGGCTATCCAAAGAAGTATGTGGCATGGTATTTACCTATCTGTTAGGCTGACGTCACAGCAGAAACTACATGAACAGAATCCTATTTTGTGGAAGCAGTATATTTCACTTCATGATAAGAATGTATTGCTTTTCCTCAAGCAGGTCGAGTTTCTTGATCCTATCCACTCCATCCATTTTCTTGCCTTCAAGACTCCTTGGAGGAATGCCCTAGATTTTTTTTGTGTTGGCATGCCCCGCCACATTGAGGTCTTCCTCGATTTTTTCTCAGATGCCAGCAGGTCCGGAAAATATCATCTCACTCCACAGCACCATGCCGACATAGTAGTATGGATGATCCAGTACTACTATCCTCTCCCCAAGGATATATTTGTGAGGCGGTTTCAGTCTGGGACTGGCAAGGCAAATATACAAACTTCACCTTTGGTTGGATTTCAACACACAGAGAGTGTGACGAATCAAACCATGTATATACCAATTGACATCCATCTGTCCCGCGCTTCTCTTTGTGCGGAACAACTGGTTGAAACCATTCGTTCTTACAATCCTGACACATTTCCTTTGATGGCTCACTCGGAGGTGCGTGGTACTACTTGTCGTTCAATATTACTTTTAATTGATTTTCAAAAGTCCTCAGACATTCAGAGATATAGGGTCATGGAGTTGCACGAAAATTACAGGGACAAAGTCAGGAAAGGGATAGCACGATACCTATTGGTGCGTTGTACCATCATTGTCCACACTTCATTCGGTTTTAGAGTTCTTACAAATCCAATTACAGGATAACAGCCAGATGTACGAACAATATCTGGCCCTCAAACGTGAAGAAGACAGGAAAATTCGATCGTCCCTCACTCATAAACTAGGGACAGTCCCCGGCTGGCTTCATGTGGTTTACTACCTCCTCATCCTTGCGGTTTATTTCAAGCCTCAATGGATATTCTTCTCTTCGCCTGATCCCCATAGTTGGCAGTGCTCCTCCCCGGATTAGTTGTGCTGGTGCCGAATCGCGAACGGTCTTTATGGTTTTTAATACTTTTGTTTGCAACGAACGTTGTACTATTCAGTATATTTATTGATTTCAAAAACTCTCGGACACTTCACGTTCGTTTACCGTCTCAAAAAGTGGCTGCAATTGCGAGGTGTCGTACGGCGGTGGTCGGTGAGGACGGCGTTCAAAACAATTGATCTTTTTTTATGCATTCTGTATACAAACCTGCAACAAGTAATCAAGCTTCAAGTGCTCGGACGCACGGGCATAGCGGTAAAATTTAAATGGATGAACGATTCAGGCTCAAACATTGATCTACTCCCTTGGCCGAGTGCTCTTAACGCAATGGCTTACGATACGATGGAGATAATCGTTGAACTAGAAGGTGATTGTCAATAAGCTCGAATTCAGCAACAGTAGGGATCTTACAGCTTCACGCGACATAGAAGTCGGTTGGCAACTACTTCCTCCTTCTCCAGGCCCGAAGCTACACTACAAGGTTCAGTGTAAGTTGAAAAGACTACATTGTGTGTAGTGAAGGACTCACAAATGCGCGAGACAAGAAGTTATTGTACATTGAATTGAAATCATTGTCACTGAAAATCCTGCATTCAGAACGTTCTTCCTGAGCAGGTTTTCTAAAAAGCTCATTTTGGAACTTTGGAACCCTTGCTCTTCAGCTGTTGAGTTCGTTCCTGAATGATGCTTGGTTTACTTGTTAGTTGGTGAGAAGTCGACATAATTAAAATTTAACGAACCCTGGGTGAAAGGTTTGTCTGGACCCGCCCCACCATTCAAGGCCGACATAACGTCGCCGGCGACGGCTTTGTGCCAGAAGCGATCGACGCGAAACCCGTCTTGTCGCAATTTTTAATAACGCCGTTGCAACAGAGAGCTCCAAGCACGAGGATAACCTATGACAAAAAGAGGGTTAGGAGATCTAGGACGGGAGTTTGATCCATACCGTGCCACAAATAGCTGCGATGCCACAGGGCGCCCAAGCCCAGACCGTAGCAGGGTTCGGCTAAATATACAACGTCTTTCAGCTGCATCTTAGAAAAGTCAGAAGAAAATACTTACAGGTTTGGCTACGATGGCGATGCATGCTGCCGCAGGTACTTGGCAACAACATTGAACAGACAAATTGGTCAAGGCAACTAGCACGTTCTTGGTAGTAACGATAAGTCAGGCTTGTCTGTGGCCCTTGGGGCGTATTCGGCGTAATGGCTAGCAGGACTCCCAGCAACCAATTCCCCGCGTTTGAAGTTCCCATCCGTGGTAGGGGCTTCCCAGTTGCGCACGTCGACGACGACAGGGTTCGCCTTTGCGAAAGAGATGGTAAGAGCTGCTGTGAGGATCTGGAGAACAAGCATCGGGTTCTTGGCCTCGTCCTTGAGCTTTACCGCCTTTATATGCCCAAGGGACGTGTAGCAGACATGGTGGATCTCTTCATCGTCCCAAAATGAGTTTAGCAGCACTTAGTGTGCGATTATCTGCGCATTGCAGCTAATTTGACGAAAAGTTGTCGGGGCGCTTTGACCTTCAATTAGACCATGCAAAGAATGCTATGATATCCGTGCTGGAAACGGAAAGGAAGCAACGCCCACCCACGCGGAATCTCCAATGAAGGACAAGTAGCGTTGATGTAGCGTTCGAAGGAAAAGACCAAACTTTAACATTTAAGACAGATAAGGGTTAAAGTGGTTTCGCAGAGCCGAAAAGACTTGACCAGTATCCGACTAGAACTGAAATCTCAGCGGTTAGTGCTGGACCTAGAGGAAGGTGACGTTAGGACAGTAGCTCAATTCGGTACGAAATACAACTTACAAAGACGCCGCTATTCCCAATAAAACAGGAGATGTTTCAGGGTCCTTATGCAATGTATGTGGAAGTTTCAAGGTGAGCTGCAAGAACCATTGGCAAGTGGGCCGGAGTCAGTTCAACAAGTCTTCGTCGTCGTAGCTGGAGCCTGGAGGAGTCGCTCTGGTGAATCGGACGTTTCTTTTTAAACATGACAGATAGATTGGTCCTTTTCAAATCCGCTGAGATGAAGACTCGACGTTGAGAGCAAGCTGAGAAGTCGATGTGTGAAAGCCGAGTGGAAGCAGGTGGAAGCCCAAGTTTAACGGCCCGGCCAAAGCCAAAGGCTCACCTCACTCCCTGCAGGCTGCCAAACCATCATACAGCTGATCGCTATAATGCTTTTTAACCTTCCTCCATTCCTCACGGTCAACCATTTATGAAGTGTAACGCGGCACAAGTGCAGACATGTTATTGAGAAAAAGGTAATGAGAAACGATGAAATGAAAGAACGATGCAGATTCAAACATTGATCTACTCCAGCTCGACTGCTCTCAACGCAATAACTTACGAACGATGGAGATAACTGTCGAACTAGAAGGTGATTGTCAATGAGTTCGAACTCAACAAGAAGGGATCTTACGGCGTCACGCGACACAGAAGTCGGTTGGCAACTACCTCCCCCATCTATAGGCAAGAAGCTACACTACAAGGTTCAGCGTCAGTTGGAAAAGGCTACATTGCAAATAGTGAAGGACTCACAAAAGCGCGAGACATGAAGTCATTGTACATTGAGTTGAAATCCTTGTCACTGGAAATCCTGCATTCAGAACGTTGTTCTGGGCTCTCTAAAAAGCTCACCTTGGAAGTTTGGAACCCTTGCTCTTCAAAAAGCTGTTGAGTTCGTTCCTAAATGATGCTTGGTTTACTTGTTAGTTGGTGAGAAATCGACATGATTGAAATTTAACGAACCCCGAGTGAAAGGCTTGTTTTCACCCGCACCACCATTCAAGGCCGACATAACGCTGCCGGTGACGGGATTTGTGCTGGCAGCGGTAGACGCGAAACCCGGCTGGTTGCAATGTTGAATGATGCCATTGCAGCAGAGAGCTCCCAGCACAAGAGCAACCTAAGCCAGAAAGAAAGAAAAAATAGAAAGACTTCATCTTACGCTCGCATTTGTCACTTACCGATCCACAAACAGCAGCAATAGCACAGGGCACAAAAGACCACACAGTAAGAGGTGACGGCTAAATGATATCGATCAGCCTGGTACACTGCTCAAAAAAAGAAAACGTACAGGATTGGCCACAAAAGTCATACAAGCTCCCGCAGGTATCCCACAATACCATACGAACTGTTCGAGGCAGGTAGCACGTTTCTCATAGTAATTACGAGTCAAGCTGGTCTCGGTAGCGGTTGGGATGTACTCGGCGTAGTGGCTGGCATGACTCGCAGCAACCAACTCCCCACGTTTGAGGTTCCCATCCGCGGTAGGGACTTCCCAGTTGCGCACGTCAATGGCGACAGGGTTCGCCTTTGCGAAAGAAATGGTAAGAGCTGCTGTGAGGATCTGGAGGACAAGCATCGGGATCTTGTCCTCGTTCTTGAGCTTTACTGCCGTTTTTATCCCCAAGGGATGTGTAGCAGACATGAGGATCTTCTTCATCGTCCCAAAATGAGTTTAGCAGCACTTAGTGTGTGATTATCTGCGCATTGCAGCTAATTTGAAGAAAAGTTGTCGGGGCGCTTTGACCTTCAATTAGACCATGCAAGGAATTATATGATCTCCGTGCTGGAAAGAAAGCAACGCGCGCCCACGCGGAATGAAGGGCATGTAGCATTGATGTAGCGTTTGAAGAAAAATTCAATATGTCAGACAGATAAGGGTTGAAGTGATCTCGCAGCTCCGAAAGGCTTGACCAGGATTCGACTAGAACTGAAATCTCAGCAGTTAATGCTGGACCTAGAGGAAGTTGACGTTAGGATAGAAGGTCAACTTGGTACGAGATACAGCTTACATAAACGCTATCCCATAAGACAGAAGATGTTTCGGGATCCTTGACTGTATGTGGAAGTATTAAAGCTCCATGACTCCATCTTGAAGCGGGTCGAAGTCAGGTTCAACAAGGTCTTTCGTCGTGGCTAGAGTCGCTCTGGTGAATTCGGACGTTTCTCTTTACATAAATTTCAAATCCCCTGAGATGAAGACACGACGTTGAGAGCAAGCTGGGGTGGGTGTGGATATGTGAAAGCCAAGTTTGAACGGCCGGGCCGGGCCAAAGCCGAATTACTGTAATCACCTTCTTCCATTCCTCCAAAGCGTCAGCATCGACAAATTCTAGTGCGCCACTACGGAAACAAATTATCAAGAAGAAGGCTGATATACATCTCCGAGTCCTTACGTTCCCCAATTGGACCAGTCAAGGCTTAACCGCAGTGCCGAGCGCGTGGTCATTCGTGTCATTCACGGGTTTTTTCATATCTTTCCCGATTAAACTTACAGTCCCTCGCGGTGAAATGGACCAACTAGCCTCTCTTGCAGGCCTCCTGGTCGCAGCTTCCCTTCGTCTCCTCTATATACGACTCCATCATAGACGAGAAAACCTCCGCTCACCCCCCAAGCGTCCAGCTCTCGAGGAGGATGAGGAATCTCGACCTCTTATTGCACCTCCTCGTGCAGTTCAAGAATCTCTAACTTTACGAAGAAAGGTGATCTGTAGCCTGGCCGCCGTCGCTTACATCGCGGTTGCAATCTTCGGTATGTCGCTTCACCACCATGAATCTGAGGAAAGAGTCTAATGTACACCGCCGGATAATGAAGTTGCAGTCATCACTGTCAAGGGATATGGAGGTCCAGTGCTTAGAGACAGCAGATTCGTTTTCGGAAGGGGAGGGATGGTCACAGTCGCTGTAAGTTATGGCTTTTTTACCCCCGATCACAAACTATGTAAAGCTAACAAAAATTCGTGTTGAGCTGGTCGTATTGGCTAGAATTTTGTTCTACAAATCATCCGATATTCTTCGGGAGCTCCAGGGAGACGCAGTGGCGCTGATCGCCATTCCGTACGTTATGGAAGTTCTTGAGACCCCGGTCGCTCAATTCCCTGAGAGACGTTTCGCCGATTTAGTGGTCGTACCAGCACTTGGAGCGATCTGTTTCTTATCAGCCAAAGATTGACTTGTTTCTAGGATTTCGTTTCTCTGTATGCTCTTATGAATACAAATTACTGCGCTTAACTGATTATTTATAACGAGGATAATAGATTCTACAAGTGTAACATGGGATGGTACTCTTCTTTGACAATAATCATCTGCTGGGGTTTAAGGTGGTCATGCAATCTGACTCCCGAACTCTTTGGCTGTGCGAAATTACTACAATCCAATCAGACTGACTTATTTGACTATGCACGAGTCCACACTCTATGTCCGCAACTTGATGGAGGTCAATAGCAAGCTGACTTCCCTCCCTTCCTCCACACTCTTTTGGACAAAACGCGGGCCCGTTGGAGATTTCTCCACTCTCCAGCTCGAAGATCATAACGTCGTTGGCCTCGTTCCAGCGATCCGTCCGCATTGGGTCCGCCATCCCGGACAGCTCTTCTACAAATTCGAGGATGCACAAGTATCATCCTTAGTACCCTTTCTAGGACAATGACGCTTGCCACTAACAACTCCTCGGGTATATAAAGGATGTCAAGATCGAGGAGAACTCACCAGCCCAATGCTCGTCCTTCAGATCCTCACAGCAGCTCTCACCATCTCCTTTGCAAAGCCGAACCCCGTCGCCATTGACATACGCAACTGGGAAGTCCCTACCGCGAATGGGAACCTCAAACGTAAGTTGGACCATTATTTCCGGAGATGAGGCAAACGCCCATGAGGCTCGTGCGGGCAGCACTCACCGTCAACTCATCGTCAGCGTGTCCGCTCCGACGCTGCAGCGCGTGATAAAGCTGATATAAATCACTTTCGCCATGCCACTGAAGTCTGAACGGCGAGCTACAGTTCGCTGTTGGAGCTTACAGGCGAGGAGAAACAAGCTTGGCTTCCATGACAGAAGGCGTTCTGCAATTGGAAGTACGCAAAACTTGGTTCTTTGTCGATCTTCTGACGCTTCAGAATTCACACTCATGTGTGAGGCAAGTTACCTCCGCTGAGATATCTTCTTTGACAATCATCATAGACCTTCAATGCGGTTCCGCTGATGTAACCTTCTCTAGATTTGCCTTTCCGGCTGTGCGAAATCACTTCAATCAGATATATTTGTCTCATCACCTTTGATGACGGTGTAAAGTATGGCGGCTTCACTTCGCTTCCTCCAAATTCCTTTGTATAACATGCGGGATCGTCGGAGATTTCATCCCAGCATTGTTTTTTTTTCACTCCCCAGCTCGAAAATCATGACGTCCTGCTTCTCAAAACAGTCCGCCATCACCGGAGGGCTCCTCGACAATTTCGAATGTACTAAGCAAGTATCATCCTTGGACCCTGTCTAGCACGATGACGAAGCCCATCGGACAGAATAATCATGCCTGCCGCTAACAATTCCACGGGTATATAAAGGAAGGACGTCAACGTCGAGACTATTCATCATCAACCCAATGCTCGTCCTCCAGATCCTCACAGCGGCTCTTACCATCTCCCTTGCAAAGGCGAATCCCGTTGCCATTGACGTGCGCAACTGGGAAGTCCCTACCGCGGATGGGAACCTCAAACGTGGGGAGTTGGTTGCTGCGAGTCCCGCCAGCCACTACGCTGAATACATCCCAAGCCCTACCGAGACTAGCCTGACTCGCGCATACTACGAGGAACGCGCTACCTGCCTCGACCAGTTCGTATGGTACTGCTCAATACCTGCGGCGGCATGCATGGCTTTCGTAGCCAACCCTGTATGTTTTTCTTTCTGAGCGATCGCCCAGCTGCTGAATGACGTTTTTAGCCATCACCTCTGACTGTCTGGGCTTTCGTGCCCTGTGCCATTGCCGCTGTTTGTGGATCGGTACGTAATAGAGGCACTCCTGAGCTGTAATGCTGTTAATTTTCCTTTTTTAAAATTTCGTCCCAGGTTGCTCTTGTGCTTGGAGCTCTCTGCTGCAACGGCATCATCGAACATTGCGACCAGACAGCAATCTATGCATCTGCTGCCCACTCCGTCACCGGTAACGTTATATCGACCTTGAATGGAAAT
This sequence comes from Laccaria amethystina LaAM-08-1, assembly GCA_000827195.1. NCBI lineage: Eukaryota > Fungi > Basidiomycota > Agaricomycetes > Agaricales > Hydnangiaceae > Laccaria > Laccaria amethystina. Next base: position 173,259 of record KN838572.1, on the reverse strand, counting down.
ACAGGTCAAGACAAACCTTTCAATCGGGGTGAGTCGTTACTTGTCGATACCGATTTCCCGCGAACTAACAAGTCATTCAAGCATCGTTCAGGAACTCGCTCGATAGCTTCTTGAATAGCAAGCATTCCAACATTCCAAAGTGAGCTTTCAATGGCCTTTGTTTGACAAAAATTCTGAATGTGGGATTGTCAGCAATGCTGAATACGACTCCATGTACAACACCTTTTTGAGTCGTATCTACGTGAGTCTTTCACTACACCGTATTGTTGTCCACTAACACTGAACCTTGATATGCAGTGTGCGAAAGGGGATCGTAATTGCCACCCCCCAACGGACTCTGTCCCAGTCAACCTCGTAAGATCCTTGTATTCCTGCGCTGAATGCTCAAATTTATCTGACGATTTCCTTCTAGTTTGACCACTATCTTCACAGTCCTTAAATTCTTTCACTGCTGGATATACGACGGACCAGTAGTTGAGCGGCGTCGTTTATTCCTTGATCTAAAGATATGATCTTGGTTCTTTAGCAACCTTGCTAGAGCCTGTCGACAGTAATATTACCACTCAAGTTTTTTTTTGGCAATCCTGAGTTCTCTGCTTTTGAGCGTCACTTTTATTTTGGAAAGCCCAGCGATGGGGCGACTGTAACAGCATACCATGGAGCTTCGCCACGATAGACTAAGAGAGAAGGCTAGACATTGGCATGATCGATTGCGTAGAATACTCGGTAACTCGAAACTTCGCCATTAATCCATTAATGCTCACTCCCTTTATGCCGACATGCGCCATACTTAACAATGCCTGTAAGCTGTCGCTGCAATGTCGCTGTCGACAACATTCACGCATGATCTTGTCTTGTGAGTATATATTAGTCGCTTAAAAGGTCACAGGGTATATAGAGCTGAGATCTAGTTTCGGAAAATCCCAATGCAGATATTAAGCCAACCGTCCGCTCCAGCCAAACATGCCCCAAGCCAAGCGAGTTCGGCGTCTGGGGGAGATACCACGCCTTGTATAAGAGCGTATCCAGGCTGACGAACGGATGGCGCTTGTGGGTTCGGATTCACTCTTGATGGAGGCGGTGCTGGCGGTTGCGGAGGGAATAGAAGAGGTACGTAACTGGATAAGAAATGTGAAAGGGTGTGGGGCGTACCTGCCAAATCGGTTAGTACATTGAGAGCAGAATGCCGGTGGGTGAAATGGGCTTACCGTCCTCGAGTAGGGTTGGAGCAAGCTCTTGAATGACGGGACCGTTAGGGAGGTATATTCTGACAGGAACACTTCGGACACTGTAGGCACTCTCTCGATCGAATGGAGCAGCTTGATCAGCGGAAGGATTCATCGCCGCAGACGAGAGCGGGGAAGGAGACTGAGGAGGTGCTGGTGTCACAGTGGGTGTGACCTTGATTGCAACTCGCCAGTATTCGTCAAAGTTGTCTATCAGGACATGGGTGCGTTAATAAGGTGAAAGTGAGTGTGTGCTTGAAAAACTCACGCTCCTTGATGCCCTCCCATATAGCGTCCTGATCAACTTTTCTCAGCCCAGTCATCCGTTTCGTACTACCCCAGCGGATAAAGTCAGCTTCTTTCAATTGTCCCATAAAAGCCTGCTTGCAAGCTTCAACGTTTGGTGCGAGAAGTAGCTTTTCGGTTGGTGGAGAAGCCAAGTGCAGTATCAAACGCATTGGGATGGCCGTGGAGGTCGAGGGTACCGAAGACACACGGACGGACGTCGATATAGTATGGTTGTCATAGATAAGGCCTATCGGCCAGTGCCTACAGATGATCAACTGTTAAGTAACGCCGTCAAAGATGGACTGTAAACGGAGAAGGAAAGGCTGACCATTTGAGAAGGGTCCCTTCTTCACTCTCAAACCACCAGTCCTCCTCTTTGAGAACCTTGGCGGCGACTTCGTCAAAGACGACGTCCATTAGAAATCGACGGATTTGGGGAACTAGAAGAGGCAGATAGCTAATGCGAGGGGCTTGGATGTAGTAGCACTCAAGGCCGCGATCTGAATTTGCAGGGAGCTCTTTGGGATCGACACGGATTTCAAGGGGAACGGAACCCTCCCATATGAGACGGCGAAATAGGGTTGTATGGTAGTCAACATTGCGGTCTTTATTAGACATCGTTGAAGGATAGGCTGACATTGTTTAGAGGTTGAAGAGAAAGAGAATAATCACACCATGTGATCGATTGATCTGAACGCGACATGACTCAAAAGTCGCATTGACTCAATCATCTTTACAGAGAAACTCCAAGAACTTGAAGAGATAGCCTTCGGTATGTTTCAATTCTTAGCTCCTAAATCACCTTCCAATTGTTTTGTTGTAGGAGGCGCTATCCAACCTCTCTGTGTCCAAGCGTCTACCGGTTTGCTTTTTCAAATGGCAGTTCAGACATCCGAATTACCTCGTATTACACGAACTCATACCCAAGAGGGAAGCGGTTATGGTCGCCTTCAAGGATGTTCCACAACCGGATGGCATTCAGAAGAGATTGATTCTGAAATATGAACCTGAATCCAAGGTTTACATATCCCAACCTTGAGACGTCGCAAATGGGTATAATGTTTTGGCATTCAAGCACGTATGCATATGTCTTGTAGGTACATTCAATCCTTTCCCTGCTCTATCGAGATACCGACATCTGCAGGAAATAGGAGACAAAGACTCCGACAGTGTCCAACCTTTCTCCGGCTTTCGTCAATACGGCAGTGATGGCCGGAGTTCACTACGTGGACATGAATAGTCGCAGCGTGCCGATTCCCGGACGACAAGGATCAGCAGTCATGTAGGGATGTCTGACAGACAACAGTCACAACACTACGATGTCTGCCTAACATTAAACTTAACCACGAGTCCGATTTTTGGTCGTTCTTCCCCTCCGCGTTATTTGCGGCTAACATGACGGCTGCCACCCCAAGGTTTCTAACGTGTATTCAACCTCTACCCCAGCGTGGACCGTCGCTGCGTGGTGCCCTCAGCACAGTGCGCCAAAACCTATGGCTGCCATGCCTTCCACCGACACTTGGCCTTCTGCCAGTGCACCATCGATGTTTTGTGAATGCTTTAACTCTCCCCGTCTTCCGCAAAGCGCAGGGTGGGAGAGCCCAAGGTAGCTCAACTCATCCAGAGCAGTCTTGGGAACCCGAGGCACTAGGGCAGAAGTCGCCCGTCTCCTTTTATCCTCTCCTAATCACAAGCTATCGTGGCTCGGAAACCTAACTGGCACGTCCCTGCGTAGCCAACTATTCCGTCAGCTGACGCACATCTACATCAAATCGTGCGCCAGTGGTGGCATGCCTTGTGCAATGTTCAGAGATCTCACTTCTCTCTTGCCTTCGTTAAGCCTACCTTCGCTGACGTATCTCCGTCTAAAAGCAGTTTCTCCACGTACACCTGGTAACTGGACCCTTGAGGCCTTGAGGATTTATTTGGGAGGTCTTCCTGCCCTTTGGTATCCTTCGTCCTGGGCTACGCAAGCCTGAACCCCCAAGCCTTCGACCAACAGAGCATTGTCAGTCACTTCACGATCCTTATATAAAGTCGGTCCGGAAGAAGGAGCTTTACCTACCTCTGCCAGAGAGCGCCCTTCAAGAAATGATGGAGGCTTTGCTGAATACAACTACCTTAAATCTACTAGAAATTCATCACACATGCACTTGGCGGGCGCAGCCGACATGGATGATATAAATGGTCGTAGAGTTCCTTATTCATTAAACTTAGTTATCAGATGTCAGAGGTCTATGCTCAAACCTTCTTTGTCACACTTGTTGAACCCTGTCTAGAATTTCAAGAACCTCACTTCGCAATCATTAATCAGAGCTCCAACCTCGCCTTCAACGCAGTTTCACACTGGGTGATATCGTTGGTTTACCCGCCGCCTCCCAGACTCTTGCAAGCTATTCAGCTGCTTCAGGTTTCACAGATTGTTGAAAACGTGGAACTCGAAAATCAAGCACCCACTTTGTGAGGAGGTCATCCACACCCAAACGACGTTTCTCAGTGAACGGAAGCTGTCACACCTTTGCAATGGCTTCCTGCTAACCCAACTTTTGCGCGATGAGAAGGCAAAGGGTTCAAAGTTTCTGTCTCCAATTCCGAAGTGCCTTGAGGGTTCTGATTTTTTTCTCTTCCGAAGAATCCTCAACTTGCACTGCCGTGAGGCTGTAAGAGGAAAAAAAATGTTGCCGACGTAGTGAACCTCACGACTCATCTAAAACCACGAAATGAGAGCATAGACCTTGGCATAATCAATCCCGAGCAAGCGATACATATGGTTTGTGTTGGTGGTGGGTTGGTTGTAATAACGAGCAAGTGAAGACCAAAATGCATGGGGGTGAGATGACATACAAGGCAAAAAGAAAGAGAGACGGAGAGACAAGGTAAAATCTCCCAGTAATACCGACGTCCCCCCTACATTTACTCCTTGGCAGCCTCTTGCTCGACAGCAGTGATACCCTGTCGTTTCTCGGCGATGCGAGCGGCACGACGTTCCCGAGCAGCCTGTGCAGGCATCCGTCAGATACAAAAAATGATAGGCGGGTAATGGAACGACGAACCTTGTTCTTGACACGGCGGGCCTCCATCTGGTCTGAGAGGACCTTTGTGCGGGACTTCTCGGCCTTGGCTTTGTGGATGTACTCCATGAGCACACGCTTGTTCTTGAAGACGTTACCCTTGGACTTTTGGTACAAGGAGTGGTACCTATGCCAAACCGTCAGAAAAATTCCCTTGCCACAGAGAACCGAAGAGGAAGAAAAACATACAGGTGCTTATCAATCTTGCCTGCCTCTCTGTATTTCCTAAGCAGCCTTCGGAGAACCCTCTGTCTCCTCATCCATATAACCTTGCCTGGCATCCTCGCCTCCGAAGTACCCTTCCTCTTACCAGGACCGGTGTGGCGGCCCTTTCGCTTGGCAGCGAGGAGGTCGCGCGTGCGTGCGCGGGAGTGGACGGTGGTAGGCTTGATGATGACGCTGCCATCCTTGATGAGTTTCTTGACGTGGGTGCGGGAGTTGGCGTTCCCGATTTCAGCCTGCTCAGCGGGGTCGAGCCAGATTTTTCGTTTGCCGACGCCAGCTACGGACGCGGCGAGGCGTTTTTGTGACCGGAGATTGACTATATCCAGGGAGCTCGTTAGTGGTGTGATAAGTTGGGGAGATAAGCACTTTACCCATCGTTCGTCTTGTGTCTGTAGGATGTTTAATTGCAGGGTGTAATTACCATGTTAAATTACGGATGGCAACAACGTTCAGTTGAGGGGGCGATGTAGTATCCGATTTGGTGTTCAATTATAGGGTTTGATGGGGAACGCAGGTCAAAGGCATCGTCAGCGTCGCCCTGGACAACAAAAGAAAGTGCTTGCCTTGGTCTTGAGGAGGGCGGTCGTCGATGAGTGCGACCTACAGGAAATAACGCTCTTCACAGGCGACTCAGATTATTACGTCAGCAAGCCACAGAAAACCTTATATCTTCTGCTGTACAGGTTTGCCAAAAGTTAAATCTCCGACTAAAAGGAGCATTTTTGACCAAATCCAGCCAAATCTCCGCATCCTACCATTGCGCTCCAAAATATTGTTTCCTATGGCGCACGCGTCACATCTGGGGGATTTTAATTGAATCTCCTGCCTATTTTTTATTTCCATTCAACAGCGCGTGTTTGCGCGTCTTGAGAAACGTTTGGCGTACTTTGTGCCGTCACCTGGCCATGTGCTCTCGTCCTCATGCATCTAGGGTGGTTACTTATCTCAATGACTTGATATTTTTTATACCCTCAATCATGGCGGGTGCATGTCTATGGCCACGCGGACGGCCTCCAGGGGTCGCTCAGACTAAATAATGCTTGCTGTCTGCCGTGGTTTACTTCTTCGAAGGCATAATGCTACTTTTCCCTGGGCATCGTGGCTCTGTTGTGAAACTAAAATGCGCTCTATACCCTCGAGCTGCGCCAAGGGCCATCTAATCATAGGCAACCCCTTTGGATGATTTATCCCTGTGGGATAATTACCGGAGTATCGGGGACAAAGAAAGCCCCCCTCTATGGTCGACAAGAACTTCTTCGACCAAGGAACGTCTCGTTCTCCGAAATGATTTATTCTTGCCTTGATTTTTTCAAATGCTCAACTGATCCCGTTCCAAAATTTATGCGTCCTCCGTTCCGAAGGCTCATGGAAGTTCATTCTGATTTCCATATCCTGCGCACCCGTTGACCCTTGTCCTTCATAAAATAAACTGTCAACACGCCCACAAGCCACGTATATCGAACACGGTCACCTACTATGCGGCCGTCGGCCGACTCCCTCGTACATGTGGTGATCGAACGCTCCACCTTGAAGCCACGTATTTACGTCCTGCGGCGTTGGATACTTCCATTTGAAAGTCGCGGCTCGATGGATCCCGCGCGCGTGTTGTAGTTTTTGAGGGTGCCCTCGTTGTTCATTATCTTGCACAAATCTTTTTGCGCAACCTCGAGCCTGAGTCGACTATCATACGCATCCGTCCTTGATTGCATTTTCTTGTCCTCGTTTCTTCCCTTCATTCGAGTGTCTCTCGAATTTTCGTAGTAAATTCCAATATTAATCCTATCCATTTTGTCGCGTTAGGACTCGATAGGTACTTCCCCCGGTGTCCTCAATATCAATAATCGCTATGCCATGAATTGGCGGTAATTTCACCTTTTATGATCCAAGTGGAATTTTGAATCTCGATAAAAAACGTGCAGACATTTTCGGGAGGTCTGTATTAAAGGGTGTCCTCGACGTTCATACAGTCGAATAGTAAGCAGTTTATTTCGGTAACTTACCATCATACGCGATATTATAACAACAAGGTTCCAATACTACTAATTCCATTATATCACTAGTGAGTACAACTACACTATGAAAGCAGCATGTCCGGGTCCTTACTCTTACCGCGCCTATTCTTCAGGTACCCTTAGGCGGCGTATCATGCGTTCGAGCAGGCGTTTACGCGGCGGCGACGGTTAATCCCGAGTAGCTATATCCACGCATGGTTGGCCAATGATACTCTAGGTAGGTCCGCAAACCCCTCGAAGTTGCCGGCTGTACAACTTTTTTTATTTTAAGTTCGTCTAGGTTGTTTGGGGAACGGAAAAAACAGAACACTGTGCGCTTGGTTTATACGGTAGGCAATAAAAACAAATTTATTGCTGGGTATTGAGTATGCTGGTGTGCGCAGCGTGTCGTCAAAGCGTCAGAATGTTTTCATGTTAGATGACAGGCACAATTCACCTTTAATTTACATTGTAAAAATGCTTCCGCCCTTCCCTGCTTGAACAAACGCGTCTTGTTGTTCACACCCCGCGTGCGACGCTCGTTCCGAGTTCCTGACACAACATTTAGGCAACTGTTTTGCCGAGGCGCCTAGCATTGGGTCCCTTCAGCTCCCAGCGAATGGCAAATTCACCTCCATGGCTCACCTTCGCACCCGCCAAGGAAAGCGGTCCGTGTCCCTACTAAGAAATGTCAGTTAACCCATTATTATTTCAGTTCATGATTTTAATTCATAAATTTGTCAAGAACCCCGGATGGTATGGGCAAGAAGCGGGCGTAGGTCAGTATGACTTATTTAATGACGGTACGCGGTGCGCCGCGAAATAAAAAAAAGGGTTACGGAAACATTATCAAGACAATCGATATCAAGAATTCTCGGATGAATTCAAAGTCGTTGGGCTTGGGGAGCGGCGAGATGCGTGTCGACTTGAAAGATGATCGTAAGATATCTGCGGAGGTGTAGGCCCAGGTACGAAGCGATGAAATACTGAAATACGCAGATCAGCTGACGGAAGGACAACTTTCCTTCCAGTAGATGCTTTTATCTGTTGGTGTTTGAGGAACAGCGGCTGAAGAAGTTTGGACCGGGCAGCACGGAGCATTGAAATTATATATACAATTGTTTTGGCAGCTGGCGCTTCTGGCCTATTTTTCAGGAAAATAAGGACGATGCGGGGTTAACGCGATTAACCGATTGTGGTGAAGGGACGATAAGTGGGGGATTTGACGGGAATATCAGGGCAACTTGGGGATGTGTTATTTTTATACCGTCGTAGCGAGAACGGATGTGATTTGTTTGGAGACGTCCACTGGAGTTTTACCAGGTGGCCAAGCCCAATGTGGATGGTAACGGGTCATCTGCTGCAACCGTTGATATTCAAAGCGATGACGTCTGTTATCGGTCAGTTGACTAGAATTCGTGGGTTCATAGCGTTTTGTGATATATTGGGCGAAATGAACATGCCCTCACCCGCTGTAGCTGCATAATTAGCGTTATATATGAAGTAGAGTTGGGTCAACGCTCACCGCTTCGGCGATCCGCCAGTCTTCTCCGTCTCATTCCGTCGAAGTTGGTTCTTGACATCACTACTGATGAATTCCGATCTATGTCACGGAGAAGAAGTTGGAGCGATTGGTCATTCGAAAGGAAAGAAATTTGAAATCCCGTTCCGAGACCGACGGCCTACCGACGCACCTGGATGATCTCATTTGAGTTGGATCACAGCGTTTTGTTTAGGTTTGAGCTTGGGGTTTGAATGTTTTGTGCATGTCGCGTTTACGACTGTCACTGTCACGCAGGGTCTCCCCTTGATGTGTTTCTTTCAGATTTAGAAGGAACGAGGCAGGTTGATGATGGTGCTCAGGGTTGTCAGATGGAAGATGGTCCTGAGAATCGAGATAATAGCTTGCAGGAGGGAGGATTCGTTTTGTATTTTCTGAGGTGACTGGTCGGATCTATTGGAAAGGATAAAAAATGTTTTAGCATGCACGTGGATTGTGCTGACAAAATTCTGTCACAGACAAATGTATATCTCCTGGTGGCATTCGTCCTTTTTTTTCTCTTTCCTACCACCATCTTCAACGCCGCATCTCAGTTCCACACTTCACGTTCACCGCCTACACCGTAGGCGACAGCGAGGGGCGGTATTCCAGCCTGCTCTCCCCGCTTTCTCCACTGTTCGCTACACACCGTCTGCTACCAAATTGTCTCTGACTGTCTATTCGCCTCTACAATTCTTGCAAATCTTTCCCCTCTTCTTTTCTCGTCATCATCCTCACTCATCACTGCTTCTTTTCATCAGTTTTATACACTAAAACCACCTGGAACGTGTTGTACACCATGATCATATCCCTCTAGAAAACGACGACCCACGACTCACCATCACCCGCTTTCTAAAGCTCGTCTTGCGCACGACACATTTCACATTTTGCGTTTACGCACACATACCCGTTGACCGTTGATTGTGGTTATCATCTCCCTTCCTCGTTTTCGACCCATAACCGTCTGTGTGACTCAAAAAGCGTTTATCCTTGTCAACAAATCAACAACAGCAACAACCAACAACCACGGCTTTACCTACGACCATCACTACAAGCACAATGGCCACGCCCCAATCATCGGAAGAGACTACGCAGACAGACGGTGAAGGCCCCGATACTTCCGACAAACCGCCACATGCGGATATATCTAGAAATCTCCAGAAATTACACGTCTCCACCTCCTCCTCTACCTCACACACCGTAACGCCCAGAAAGATGAATGGCGCAACCCCAATCGCGAAGTCACTGAGCGGCTCATATCCCCTCCCACCCCCAGACAGTCTCACACTGGGCGATAAGCAGCCAGGCTTTACACGCGGGTCGTTGCAAAAACTCGTAGCCGTCCCCCTTTCCAGCTCCAATTCATGTTCGTCCTCGTCGTCCCAGAACCATCAACACAATAAGCATGCATCTGCGCCACAGAGCCCCAATTTCCCATCGGCCTTGTCCTCTCCTACAGAAACGTCCCCCTCAGATAGCTACTGGGACGGGCCAAGTGCACCCCCGAGCAGGGGCCCAAGTAGGCCACCAAGCCAGCCAGCCAGTCGAGCGCCCAGCATGTCGGCTGGCGTTTCTGGTGGCAAAATCACTGGTCCTGTAACTCCTGCGCCTGAGGCTATGGCACGGGAGAGGCGTGGGAGCCAGCCAGCGCCAGTTCCCGTGACACCTGTCCGCAGGAAGTCGTCATCAGCACACTCCGATAAGGGCGAGACTCCTGGGAAGTTCAATTTGAAGGACCTGCTTGGGAGCGCCCCTAAGCTCAACAGAAAGAGCTCGCAGCGCTCAACGTCGTCCAAGAGATCAGATTCAGACGCAGGAGAGGGGAATGGACGGCCCAGGAGTACAGCCGGAGACAGCACCGCTAGTTTGACCCAAAAGTATGGCGTGTGCCAAAAGGTGGCAATTGGCAAAGGGGCCACAAGCGTCGTCCGGCTCGCACATAAGTGGGACCGCAGCGAGGAGAAGCTTTATGCCATTAAGGTGAGCTGATAAGTGTGTCATTTAAGTGTGTTCGTGTCGCTGAGGCCCTGTTTCAGGAATTCCGCAAACGCCGCAAAAATGAGTCTGAAAAAGAGTATGTTAAGAAGCTCACCGCCGAGTTCTGCATCTCGTCTACGTTGCATCACACGAACGTTGTCGAGACCGTTGACCTTATCCAGGACGAGAACCAACATTGGTGTGAGGTCATGGAGTTCTGCCCAGGCGGTGATCTGTACACCGCCATCAAGAAAGGGTGAGTAAGACGTCAATATTTTTTCATCCGCTTCTTGGTTTGCTGCTTGGCATTTGTGGTTGCGGATGGGGTATACAAGGAACAGGAATACCTCCATGCATCGCCTTTTGTCGTTGTTCGGTGTTACATGTGTTTAGGAACAAGACGGAACTCGGCGTTTTTGAGGCTCACCGAGAAATCCCTTTTGTGATGTGGGCTGTCGTCTCGAAGGATGGCCCGCATGCATCCTTTCACGCTTATTTTTCTCTTTTCCGATACCATACGGCGTTCCATGCTGACTCGTTGTTCCCAGTGGAATGAGCCCAAGCGAAGTCGAGTGCTGCTTCAAGCAGATCTTGATGGGAGTATCATACCTCCATAGCCAGGGTGTCGCGCACAGAGATATTAAACCAGAAAATCTGTTCTTCGACACTAAGGGACACCTCAAGGTTGTGACATCCTCACTTCCTGTCTTGATTTCCCTTAACATTGTTGCATATGCTCCTTAGATCGGAGACTATGGGGCATCGACGGTTTATCGTCTACCCTGGGAAGCAACCATCCATATGTCCACTGGACTTTGCGGAAGCGAGCCGTACATCGCTCCAGAGCAGTTCCTAGGCAAACGTAAGCCTCACCCGTTGTTATTTTGGTCATAAACAGAGGCAGCCTGACATGTCTTGCTTTCTGTCGATTCATCTCCGCTTTCTTTGTCAAATCATTCCTGCATACTTCATTCAAACTTACCATTGGCTTGTTCCCATTGTGCTGATCTCCAGCTTACGACGCGCGTCTCGTCGATATATGGGCGGTCGGCATCGTTTACTACTGCTTGCACTTCCAAGAGCTGCCATGGCGCGCTGCACAGCCGGCTTCGGACCAGCTGTACGCTGCGTACGCCTCGGCGTGTGCGAACGCCAGCACATCGGTATCAATGTGCCCTCCGACGATCAACAATCTGAACCCCCGGGCGTGTCGGAGCCTTATACGTAAGATGCTCGAACCAGACCCGCGCCACCGGTCAACTATCGAGGAGGTCGTCAACCACGCATGGGTTAAGTCGATTGAAATATGCCATGAAGTGTCGCAGCCGAAGCATGTGCATGTGAGTGCGCGGGCGATGGGATTGGCGTATCTAAGGAATGGGGGTGGTTGAAGATCCGGTAAGCTTCTCTTTCATGCATCTTGATTGCAGCTGTGGTTAACCTTTATTTCGATCAGTATGACCTTCATTCAACACCTCCTCATCCAATCTGACCAGCACGTTGCCACTTTTCCTATGCGGGGGACTGCGTGATGTGACAGGAGTTGGAGGTCTATTCGGAAGACGTTTCTTGACAACTACCCCCGCCTCTGTCGTTTCTTTTCCTTCGTACTCTGATCGTCGTGTCCTTCCTTGTTTCCTTGCTGTTTTGCTTCAAGTTCACTTCATTGGTATTTGGCCTTCATTCCATCATGTTCACTTCGGTTTCTTGTGTTGTGCCGTTCATATCTTGTTCAGACGTGCATATGCATTGTTCATGTTGTCTGCGTTAAGTACGAGTAATTAATTGCGTATTCTTCTCTATCCTTTCGCTAGTTGATGGCCTCGTCCGGACTCAATCCTCTCAGTAGTGTGTTATCAGTAAGTAGCATGAATAGTGGTGTGAATATCGTATGGGCCAAACATCCCAAAGGAAGCCCACTTGAAGCAAGAGCGTAAGAAAATGTACTCAACGATAATGGCTGCGTTAACATTTCGTCTAAGTTGCACACCTCTTCATCGAAAGTAAGGCCCCCAATCTTCAATCTTGATTCAAAAAGCAATCTGAGACAATGACCAAGATTCCGTTGGCGTTTTGACGAATCAGAGCAGAGAAGACGTCTTCTAGTTTCTCCCTTCGGCGCCCGCATCGAAAGCAAGCGTCTTTCAATTGCGCCGCCGTCATGGGGTCATTTGACGGAGGGATCTCGCGATATCGGCGATGAAGTTACTTCTAGCCACATCGTATGGTAGGTCGTCACGGGTGCATCCTAGTACGCGAGGGTGACTTTGTTCTGACAAGCGATAAGATATGATAACGAGCTGGGAAAGAGGCTGATCTCTTCCGCTTTCTTGAGTCTTGACCCGGTTCACCCGTTTATGTATGTGCCTTGAAAGCGTCGATCATGAAGAACGGTCAGGGTGATCGATATCGGGTGGGCCCTGCAAGGGGTTAAAACGCACGCGGCTAGAGTTGGAAATTGGAAGATGGGTTGAGGCAATCCGAGTCGATGATGCCGAATCGTATTGCACTGGCCGTCTTCTTGGACTTCCTCGAAGATGGCGAGGAAGTCGAGCAAACTGCGTGAAATTTCCGCCCATCCGACTCCAATCGATCGACCAGCTTTCGAATTGTATTGAGAGTCAGAACATCCTTCTGCAGAACGGACATATTTTCTGCTGATGGGAGCTGAGAATCTGAGATGCCAGACTGGTAAGGCTCCACTACTCTCGAAGCATGAGGGAACGCAATTGACCGATGAAAAAAGAGGGCACATTTCGCATAGAAGACACTGTTCAAGGACATTGATGTAGTACAGGGCCAAACGCGGTTTGCATACTTAGCGTCCTACAGGGCTTTACTTGTCATTTGTCGAACTGCGTTTCAAGCGATATCGACGAAGAGTGATGACTTCCTGATAGTGGGTGATCGCTGCTTCTATATCCCCCACCTTCCCCAGCTGCTTGAAGCGAACAAGAAGGGAACTGGCCAGTTTATTGAGGTAATTCGAACATTGTGGGTGATCAAGAGGAACGAGGGTGAGTCCCTGGCGGTAGCATGTGTTCGCTTGCTCCAGATCTTCAACTTCAACCTTTATAAACTACCAATTGAAACGACTGTAAATCGCATCTGCCAGCTGATTGAGCGCGCCTTCCTTGCAGCATTGTGCGATTGCGTCGTCTAACTTCATTTCGCCCAACTTGAACCTTCGATGTCAAAGTGAAAGAACTAAATTATTCTGTGTATTATAGACATCAAGAAGACGACATACCCATTCCAATTTCAATTCCGCCTACGGCTTGAAGCTTGAGCGCCTGGCGGCCATCGTTCGCACCTCAATTGCCGCTTAATGGACTGGACTCGACCAGTTTCGCCAGGAATACGTTTGGGCCACCAAATCAGGCAGTTATGAGTGTTGGAGGACAAGTGAGATACCTGCAGTGGTTCCCCCTGACTCGCCTGAGGACGGTAATTTTCGACGGAGCTCGGAGCAAGTTCACTGTACCAGCTAGATCATGTGCCACATCTGTGCACCTGACTAGAAGCACAGGTCACGTGCGTACTTGGCGCGTGGATTTTTGGTGGAACGCGACAGTCTTGCCTACCATCATGCTCATGTAGAAATATTTATCTGTAGACACTAGGTGCAACATTAATGACAAATTTATAATGATTCACACTATTTTAACAGTAGTTAGACCTGATGTTTTCAAAACCTACATCTTTACGACGCAGAGGCGGATATTTTCCTGTTTATAAACCAAGAAAAACCCACCTTTATAGTCGTCATTTTTCTTTTCCACCACAAGCCTTAAAACCTGGAAATAAAAGTTCAGAAGATATCTCCATCGTTCAATGGCCGTATCATGAATAATGATTGAATCAAGCGTGCGGAAGCTCTGAAAAGCCCCCGACATTATACATGTACTCAGTGGTTCAAAGTTAAGTATAAAGCAGATGAATTAGCGTATCATATTAATATAACCATAATTACAATTTGGCCTCCCAACTACAATCATCGGGATAAGAGCCACGAAACCTTATCCTCCTCAGTTTCTAGCCATCCGTCACGTATCAGAAGGTCCCGAACATCTTCTGAGTCGGGTTTAATTTCACCATTTAATGGTGAAAAATATTTCCGAACGTTGCTATTGGTTCCGAATACGACTGGATAATATGTCCCCGTTCGATTCGCCTGTGTTATAAATCTCATATCAGCGACCACAATTTTTTGGCGGAAGAGGTGTCGTACATGTCGGGTGAGAGGCTTTTCTTTCCCTGTGCCCGACACAGTGCCGCGGAGCCAATTTCCCTCTTGCGTTCGGACCCATACGTGATCCTTGGTCTGATAAATATAATCAGTCCTAATTCAAGAAAATAGCACGAATACAACTTACTTTGAAAGTAATGGAACAAGCTTCATCGAGATCATCGATTTGAATCTCTGTATCGCAGAGGGTTCCATCACTCGAATTATCGCTATAGGAATCTACAAGTGAGGCCGAGCGCCACTTTTGTGAACTGCCGGGTTTTGAAGGAGAGTTTCGAGTAATTCGGCGAGTGGATGACATGGTAGTCAAGGATAGACTTGTTTGAAAGATGCGGTACGGTTTGTTGAAGTGAGCTGAGTTGCAGTTTTGATGGGAAAATACAAGAATTGAGAACGGCTTTATATAGAAGGGGGGAGCCACACGTTGTGGCCAGGACCCTTTGTTGTTTTTGAGGCGTGGACAAAGCGCGGGGCCACTTGGTAGTATAGTACACATAGTAGTACAATACTATTGTTTTTGGCCTAAATCGGAGAGTTGTTATGGTAGTCGATGGCCTACATTCCAGAGTCCCGGAGAAACAAAACGTGGGATTCCTTTCCGATTCTTCGGGACTACAATCTGCATTGTATGTGCTTTCAATTGGAGGGCGCCCCGCACGTGTTCAGGCCATGGCCCATATTGAATAATAAGCCTGAGGCTTAGGCCACAGCACTGTAGCCACAACTGAAGCCACCGTCGTTATTTTAAGGACCTAAAACAACGAAAAGTGATATAAGTGATATAAAATCACAAAAGGCTTGTAAACCGACATGGACTCACACAAACAAGAGAGAGCTTAATCTTGACAGCTTGTGACATACAATTCATTTTTGTTTTCGTCTTGAGAGAGCGTAACAGCAAAGCTGCCACACAGCTCGAACGCTTGACTGAACTCAATGGGTGTGAAAGCTTCACGGAAACGGGTTTTTTTTTGAGAACTTGAGCGAGTGGTGGTTGTGACTTTCGGCTTTCGCCACGAAGCCGGATTGATCAGACGGAGGCAAGTGGCTTATTTTAGGAGTTTTTGTTTGGTTGTGCTTCTGGACCTAACAAATGTGTTGACGCTCTTCAAAGTTCACCTTCATCCTGACTGTGGCTGCGGATCGCAGATGGCGAACTCGCAGAGTTTAGACGTGAGTGAACCCTATTTTATGGAGGACTTATACTAATGCTGCCACTAGCGCGCTATAGAAATAGTTCAACGGGCCATTGACGAAGATGTCAAGCAGAACTACCCTGAGGCGTATAAGCTTTACCAGAATTCGCTGGACTACTTCATGCTCGCGCTAAAGTGTAAGATTCTGACAAAAGAATGATTCAAAATGCTGAATGGGCCACCAGATGAAAAGAATGAGAAATCAAAGCAACTCATCAAGACAAAGATACATGAGTACCTTGGCCGCGCAGAGACTTTGAAGGGACATCTCATGTCCTCAGAGGAGAAACGCGGGAAGAGTGCAATTGGGTTAAATGGTTCTGGAGGGGCAACTGGACCTGGAGGGAAGAAGTGAGTTTTCATTGGCTGCCTGTTGTGTTGTCTCTGACATTCAAAGAAAGGAAGGACGGGGAAGACGACGATCAAGATCCTGAAACGAAGAAACTGCGAGCAGGGCTGGCTAGCGCTATTTTATCCGAGAAACCAAACATAAAGTGGGACGATGTCGCAGGCCTTGAAGGGGCAAAAGCCTCTCTCAAAGAAGCTGTCATTCTGCCGATCAAATTTCCCCATCTCTTTACCGGCAAGCGCACGCCATGGAAGGGTATCCTCCTCTACGGGCCCCCGGGGACGGGGAAATCATATTTGGCGAAAGCCGTGGCCACCGAAGCCAAGAGCACGTTCTTCAGTGTTAGTTCCTCTGACTTGGTCAGCAAGTGGCAAGGAGATTCAGAAAGGTGTGTCGCGAACAACTGCGGGGTGAACGAAATTAACGTAACTTCAGATTGGTGAAGCAACTGTTCGAGCTGGCGCGGGAATCTAAGCCAGCTATCATATTCATCGACGAAATTGATTCACTGGCTGGAACCCGTAATGAGTCGGAGTCAGAAGGTTCACGGAGGATAAAGACTGAATTCCTGGTGCAAATGAACGGAGTGGGCCATGACGATACCGGCGTGCTCGTACTTGGCGCGACAAACATTCCATGGCAGCTGGACAATGCTATCAAGCGTCGGTAAGTCTTTCATTGACTTTTCATCCTTAATAGGCTCACATCCCACAGTTTTGAGAAGCGCATATATATACCACTGCCTGGCCCCGATGCGCGACGACGCATGTTTGAGATCCACATCGGTGACACCCCTTGCCAGCTCAGTCCAAAGGACTACCGTCAGCTAGCAGATTTTACGGAGGGCTACTCTGGATCTGATATCTCCATTGTCGTGCGCGACGCCCTGATGCAGCCTGTTCGCAAAGTCATCTCCGCCACTCATTTTAGACGAGTGGCTGACCCTGAAAGTACACTTACCAAGTGGACGCCATGCTCACCTGGACACCCAGACGCTGTCGAGAAGACTTGGTCTGATATTGAATCAAACGAGCTGTTGGAGCCTGTTCTTACGGTAGCAGATTTTATGAAGTCGTTAGAAAGCACAAGGCCTACCGTGACGGAGGGAGATATCAAGAAGCACGATGAATGGACTAGGGAATCTGGTATGTTGTATCCTCACGTCGTCCTGGATGGGGATGCTAATCTCGGCTTGTAGGAAACGATGGAGCATAGCATTTACACACCTGTGACAGTAATTCATGTATTATTTTGTATGGAGAACCAGCATCTTACCCCATTTTTTGCCAACGACTTGGGCCAGTGCGCTACCAACGTTACCATCGAACTTCTGCTATAAGCCCCTTGCTCACTTAGGCCCCCAGATATACCAATTTGTATCACAATGAAGCAAGAAGAAAACGATAAAGTCACAGAAGAAAAGGTATATGAATCCAAAATCCAGCAGTGCTGTCAAACAGTCACATGACAACATCCATGACAACAATAACCGCTATGTTGTCCTGGCTTGAGACCAGTTGACGCGTACATGCACCATGGTCCAAAGTCTTCAGGCGCCTCATCCATATCAATACCAGTCAAGCAATACCACCAACCACAAGTTCGTTTGTGGACTTCACCTGATATTGTCCGTTAATTCAACATGTTACGCACAAACGTAAATAAGGCGTTACATACCTGCGCCCTGCTGCTGTTGCGTGCCAGGCTGACCTTGACCGTAAACTTGGGGTGAAGGCGTTGAGGGATAGTTGGGCTGGTGATGTTGGGGGCTGGTAGATCCCCAGTTCGGCTGGTGATGTTGGGGGCTAGTGGATCCCCAGTTCGGCTGGTGATGCATACCAGGCTGAGTTGCATAATTGGCATTTGGGGAGTTGGTCGAAGAAGGCGGAGGTGGGGACCGCGGCTGGTACGGTGCTGTACAAGTTTCTGGAGCAGCCCTGACGAAACTACATATCAGTACACGTCGGACGAAGAGGAGGGGAATCTTCACCCCTGTGCCACGCCACGATACATGTGGATATGGCCACCCTCAAAAATTGAGCATCTTCCACCATCACCAAGGTCCTGCTCGTCGGCCAATGGTCGTCCGTATTTGCCTTCTATGCCCCCCTCCTTCGTATAAAACTCGCAGATCGTCCCATAGACAGCAAAAGGCGGAATTAATTCAATTGGTGTGGTATTCGGTCCCTTGGAACCACTGGGGAATGAAGGCGACTGCTGCGGGAGTTGGTACATTGGGGGTCCAGATTGTACTGGAGCGCTTCCGTAAGGCGATTTCGCTCCAGGAGGGAGATAACCTGGTAAAGCCGGGCTCGTAGGAGGAGGAAACGAGTGATGCGCGACTTGCATCGGCGGTGGGTCTGGGTTGCTGTCTAGAGAAATGAGATAGCCCCCCAAGAAGTGGAAGTGCTGCCCAGGCTTCTTGGGATTGTCCTTCAATCGATGCCAGGGCTCACCCAATACTGCATTGCAAAGATGAGCCTCTGAAATTGGATCACTTTAAAACTGAAGACATACGTTCCGCTACTGATTTGTTCGCAAGAGGTTGATTTTGAAGGGCGAGCATAGACCACTTCCTTTGGAAATGCGGAGGCTACAAGCGTTATTTGGTTAGTGTGCTTTCCTCGTGTTGCTGGGAGAGGTTTGACTCACCATTTGGTTGAAAATCAAAGCTCGGGTGGTTGGTTTGTGGCGCGCGGTGCATTGGTCCGCCGGATATCTACAAGGAAATCAGTATTTTTCTTATCCACAAGGAAAGGTAATTCACCCTTTTGCGATACCTGCGTAACAGTGAATGTGACCTCCCTCCATCACTTGACATCGCCCTCCGTCCTCCAAGGTTTGTTCGTCTGTCAGTGGTCGCCCCCATCCAGAATCCACCCATCCCATGCGTTTCCAGAGTTCCCAAATCTCACCATACATGACATAAGGAAGACTGTTGTTATTGATGCTAACAAGCTGCCCAGATATAAAGAGAAACCGTTGTCCACCACACGGGTTTTCCTCCAAATGGCGAGGATATCCAAGGACCTCAGCAATCATCTGTCCAGAATGATGGCGGACGGTCGACAACTCTACCCATCGTTGGTGAAAATTCGCTGGCTGAGTAATTGGGATAGTCAGTCCATCAAAGTCGTCAAGTAAGTGGGTACATACAAGGCCACCTGGTCGCAACCCAAAAGGATTTGTTGGGGGAACGGGCTTGTAAGGTGCTGTGCACTGTTCCGCCGGGAACCTTTCAATGCCTTTAACAAGGATCCATAGTAAATAGGAACGAGTGAAACTCACGGCTCAGCGATTCCGCCCATGGAATGTATGTGTCCACCTTCAAAGATACAACATTTGCTCCCATCCGGCAGGTCTACAACTGGGGTTATGGGCCTCCCATATGCGCTTTCGGACGCTCCAAGTTTACTGTGCAGAGCGAAGATGGGACCATAGAGACAAATCAAAGGAAATCGGCCAGTGTGGTCGAAAGAGCAAATAGATCCACCGTAGAAGTGCAAGGTGTGCCCGCCCGACGGATTTATAGTGAACACATCTCCTCGAACATCCCCAAGGATTGCTGCAATTGTTTTACCGCTGACTGGCTCAATGACTTGCTTCAATCGCTCATGTTCAGCACGAAATTCCTGAGGCTAAGCATACAATGAAAATGGGGACATAGGTCAGTGAATATATATTCGGGAAGAATCAGTACTCACGGCTCTCTCCATAGTGGGGACTTGGAAGGGTAAGATAACCCCGCCAATGCCATTGGGAGACGAATTTATAACGGGTGAGTGCGAAAACCACCACATGTGTGATGTGCCTGGGATATAAATAGGATTAGTATCAACCTCAAGTTGTTTGAGACGGGCCACCCACCAGAAAAGTACTTACCGGGCAGGTTCTTAAAAAGACATCGAGCATTCATTGAAATTCGTCTACTACGTAGCTCACTGGAAGAAAGTACGATGAATGCGACGGAAACTGGGTGGTGTAAAGTCGCTGCTATATATAAGATTTTCCTCTTGGCATTGTCTTGGCAGCACCGTCAGGTATTATTAGTACGCGTTGCGTGACAATTCCAAATCCGGCAAACCGATTCTTTCAACTTGAACTTGACTGACCTCATGTAGCCCCCAAGGGCAAACTATATTTTGGAAGGTTTTCAACAAATATTGAGGAAATATTCGCCTCACCTTCGACGACTAAGAATACTACGTCCACTTGCCGCTACAACCCAGACGTACACTCAGGTTCAAAGCGAATCCGCCGTACTTTTTCAATTTGCGCGCGCAACGCCCCGGCACCTAGACATAGCTTGAGGCCACCGCATACTTACCATTAGTAACACCCACCCATCGTCGCCACCTTGCTTCATTGCCACTGTATTTAACCCCTCATAGAATCTAGGTGAAACGGTGCGTGGTGCGCACCCATCCTCAATGCCTTCTTCTGCTTTCACAAACCTCATGATGTTCAACAAGGCGAGGTTCACGATTATAGTAACCACGACATCGATGATGAGTCCGGCCGCGGATTCCAAAGGGACCTAATCAGTATCGACTCAGTATTCATGAATTAGGTGAAGACCGAGTCCTTGCATGATGGACCTGACACGGCCTGGAGGTTTTGGCAAGGAAAATGTCAGTGTAGTCCGGGGGCGGTTCAACCTGGTACGCGCGGACTTGGGCTTTTTGTTCATTTTGCAGGTCCGAATAACGATGGCAGGTGTAATTACAGTGGAGTTTTCAGCGTGTGTGTCCGGCGTTTTCAAATCGCCTTGATGTTGTCGTAAAAGGATCTCGGAACACTGCTGAGGTCCGCCTGCAAGGTGTGTACACTCATAACCCTGTGTCTGCTAGCCCGAGCCCTTCGGCTATGCTATTTGTTTGGCTCATTTGCCAAAAATAAACAATCGGATCGTTTATCCCCGTCTCAAGTCTCAGTCTGCCATTTTGCTATAATAACATGCACGCGCCTCGCCTCACAAAACTTTCCCCTCTTCCAAGGTAACAGCTAAGAGATTCCAAGACGCATTTCCGGCCACTTCAGAGGGAAAATATTTCTTTGCAGATCCAAAGAACCGTCGAGATGCCACCACCGGCGTGCCACTGCCGTGCAAAAAAGCCAAGGAGAGGTCTTTCCAGAGATACACTGTCGCGGATGACACCCACAAACGCCCGTGGATTTTCCTCCCTTCCTGTTGAACTCTACCTTGAAATAGCTTCACATTACGGTTCCACCCATGTTTCCCCCAAGCAGCAGACGATCTACGACGGTAAATCCTTTGAACGACGCGCCACCCTTCTCGCGCTGTCCCAAACATGCGTGAAGCTGCGCGGCATATTTTTGCCGTTAGCCTGGCAACAGCTGGAGCTCCGTGAAGGTAACGTGTTTGATGATTTATAGAAACACATGCCAGCTCACCAACAGCGACGTTCAGCACAGGAATTTGCTTCAGGACTGACAAGGCTGTTGAATGTCATGACATTATACAATCCTGCCCTTTCTTCTTACGTCAAGTGAGCGGGCACCAATATTCCGTGTTCTGCCAGTCATGCTAATCAAAATTTACAGAGCCGTTAACGTGGTAGTGCCGAACAATCCTTCCACGACGACCTTCAAAGAACTTGCTTACTTCCTTCGGCTCCTGCCAAACTTGCTCACCATCCAGTTACTCAACGTTCAAGACAAATTCGCGACCGCCTTCTCTGAGGCGTTTAATTATAAGAAATGCATTCTGCCACGAGTGCGAACGCTTCTGATAGCGGACACTGCAATTCATCTGGTCGCTTGTTGTCCCAAAGTAAGGAATGTCACTGCCGTCGGGTCCTGTAAAGCGCGCTTTGTGAGAACCCTGGCGTCGACATGTCAAGAGAGCTTGTTTGAAAAGAAAGGAGCAAGTAAGTCAGCTTTTTGCCTTTCAGTTCCACATTAATTTGCTATGATTCAAGGCGTCGTTGAACATTCTCCTCAAGTCATTAGCATATCCCATTATTTTTGCGATGGAGATATTATGACGGTACACCTCTAATAGTCCACTGTTTCTGCCGCTAATCATTACATTCCGTAGGAGGAGATAAAGCGGTTTACCGCTCTCAGGCATCTGTACAGACTTAAGATCGCAACAGCAGAAACCTTCGATATGACAATTGGCTCTGCGGAAGAGACGGAAGATCACCTTGTTTTGCGTCATGTAAATGTGAATTTGGTGTGATCACCTTATCCGTGTATCCGTATACCAGTGCGTACCTTGGAGAATTGCCTTTGGGTCATAATAAAAGCGCCCACCTTGCTAACTTGCGTACGTTGATTGGTACCATCAGACGTAGAGACGTTCTGATCAAGCCTGGCGTTTATTGCCGCCAACAGCTCGGTGATTTGATATCGCTTTTCTGTTTACAGATTTGGTGAAGCGAATTTGATCAAAAGTGCACGAGAAACATGACTTGAGTGATGAAACAGGCAAAGACCGGCTGTTTAGAAGTTACAAGGTTAACGCCCTTGATTTTTACGGCTCATTCGGGAAGATAAACAAAAATTTATCCACCTGACAGCCATGCACTCAACAAAACCTCCGATCCACGGAACAGCGACCGTCATCGCCCGCTTGATCGATATCATGCTTGGTTTATTACATCCCAACGTTTTCGTCGAGGGCGCGAAAAAGCAACCCAGCTGAGGTACAGAAAGTTTTATTTATGCGAATAACGAAATTAGCTCAATTAGAAAAATGTTATACAGCACATTTACAGCGGGCAGTGTGCGCAAGGGACTTTTTTCTGGACGCGTGCACGTGTCTCCACCCCCGTTTCCTGCTGTTTTTCTTCGCTCATGTAGAGTTGTCAATCTCCGAAACTACAGGATAGCAGTATCTAGGCGTCACAGGCTGCTGTATGTTGGTACCTATACGGTGGACCGCTCATCTATTCTATTTGACTCACGTTTTTTTGTTTCGCGCCAGTTGAACGGCATATCCAGACTTTTCCTTCAAGCGCTGTGAAAACCAATTGACAAAGGCATCAATAAAACTTTGAACAATGAAAATGTCCCCTCCATTCTAAGGCAGGTATAACTTATCGTCTTGTTGGTTTCGAAGATGGTTGGCAAATTTTCTCATAGATTTCCAGAGTTCATATCTGTCCGAAGTAAGTACGGCGTCCTCGTCCTTACGATCATGATCTAATCCAATATTCATCTTCCAAGGCATGCATATTTTAAATACCCCTGCAACCCTCTTCCTCGACTCCCTTGAGGGACTTTGTGCAGTAAATCCACGCCTTCAAGGGCCTTGGGCCCTTAGAACAAGAGTACATAGGCTGTCAAAGCAGCAGGAGTTCTGCTGCTGAGAAAACTAATAGCATCGGCTCGGAAGCCAAAGCCGGCAGAAGCACTTACGTGGAAAGTGAGAGACTAATAGCTGATCAGGTTCCAGACGCAGGTGCCTGGGGGTATCAAAACTATTTTGGAGAGCCTTCAGGTTTGACAGAAGTGTAAATGTACGCAGAAATGTAGTTTTACATCAATTTTACATACTCAGAAATGATGACCACTGGTCGGGAAGGTCGTTTTCGACAAAAGGAAACTTACTGACATCGAAGAAAATCATGTATGTAATGGGTAACACAGCTCAACGAAAAATTAGGCCTTCTCATCACTTAACACGTGCACATCCTTTCAGGAATACAGAAATATGTGAAGATGATGCAGCAGAAGCATGTTGTACCCCAGATGAAGAAGACTTTGGCCTCAAGACCAGCGGATCCGGGAGCCTTGTTGACGAGGTAAGGAACTTTTTTCAGTGAGCATGGTATCACGCATTTTTGAAATGAGGTATACTCACTAGCATAAGCAATACCGAAGTTCCACAACCAGTTGCTCGCTGTAATTCTCGTTAAAAAGTATAATAATTAAGTCAGGAAGGTTGAGCTGACCAATGGAGAGTGACATGGCCTTCGCACGAATTTGTAGTGGGAAGATTTCGCCGTGATAACCCAAGCAATAGGTCCCCAAGTTGATGCAAAGAAAGCCTACATATCAACGTTACAACGATATCTGGATGTAAAGGGACAGGACCTACGATGTAAGCACAAACGATTGCAATCAAAACCTTTTGGCCGGCAATGTTCTCGACGGAGATGGTGACAGCGACGATGGCGACAATGAATTCGCAGACACACATTCCAATTGCACCCACCAGCAGGAGGCGGCGGCGGCCGAAACGCTCAACACCCCACATTCCGGGCAGCGTCATGAACACGTTGACGATGTTGGTGGCGATCGTGACTACGAATGGATTGGAAATTCCAGATCGAAGGAAGAAAGCAAGGGGGTACCGGGAATTTAAAAACAACACGGGGTAGATTTTTTTGGTTAAGGCCATCGGTATCCTCCCCCCCCCCCCCTACCTTCCAAATAAGGTATGTTTTCGTCCAAAAAGGGTATGTTTTTTCCACCCTTTTTTGAAGAGGTTTCTGTGGTGGGCCGTGAGCCTTTTCCAGCACTAAAAATGAGTTTAAAATATATAAATACACAACACATTGCTATAATTAAACATTTGAGCAGGCTGTAGATAAGACTCACTGGCAAACCAAGTTTGTTTAAACCATTAAGTACATGGACTCAGACAGTGACCAAAGCGCAGATAACATACCTGTAATGTCTGTGATTGGTTCAAGTGTATTAAAATCATCTGATTTTTAAAATTTCTGGGTGTCAAGAGGCACGAAAATATCTACAGTCTAAATTCTTAACCATTTCTGCCAATTTCAGCTGTGAATTGACCAGTAAACTCAGATAGGAGGCAGGATTGGCCCCAGAAATATGTTTAAATGGTGTCAAAATGCCAGCAGTCTTTCAATTTACTCAAGGTGACTCAATTCTATCTCAAGGTGCACCAAAATGCACAAAATATGACCTCTATAGAAAATATTTTCAAGGCCTCGTGAACCCCCCTCCCCCCCCCCTACCTCGGGTCACGGCATGAAATCCCGGTACCCCCTTGGAAGAAAGTCGTCCCGTAGTAGAAGATGAAGTTGACTAAACACAAGTCAAGTTGAATACAATTCGTTCCAAAACAAATGATCAATCACTTACCTCCTGTAAGCTACAAACCCCACCACGGGATTTGGGTCAGTGCAAGAATGAGCTGCGCAGCGAAAATAGTTCGCACTTGTTGCCACCTAAGAGAATTGTTAACTATGTCATTACCGGTTTTAAAGATCGGACTTACGCTTGAATGAAAATGCCAGTAAGGGAGCGAAGAGCGATTTTGCTTTGGTTGAACTTAAAACAGTCAGCGTAAGAGCTCTCCCCAAGGGCAATTTCTGCCTCGAGGTTGGCACGGATTTCGTCGAGCTCGACCTCAAGCTCTGGGTCGGTGTTTTTCAAACCAGTGAGGCGGCTCATGGCATGAACAGCGTCTGCATCACGACCGCCTTTGACGAGCCAACGAGGTGACTAGATTTCTCAATTCAAGAAGATATAACTTGTAGTGACCTCAGGTGCAAATGCCATGCCACCAGCGAGCACGGCAGCCCAAATAAATTGCATCGCGATGGGGAGTCTATACGCACTGGCATCATCGCGGTTTTGAGTGGCATTGTTAACGACACCTGAAATAAGAAGGCCTATGGTGATAGCCCACTGGTAAGTGGACACGACCGCTCCTCGGATCCATTTAGGGGAACTGTGAAGGCATTTGTCAACATCACCATGACAAGAATACGAGAAAGGCCGAAACAGACCATTCTGATTGATACATGGGGATGATGCAAGACACCAGGCCCACACCAAGACCAGCAAACACCCGACCGGCCACCTAAAAACAAGTTATCGCGGTATCCTAAAAACAAGTTGCTTGCGAAATAACACCAACAAAAAGGGGAATCGCGGTTGAAGCGGTTTGCATCGCAACACCAATGGAGAAAACGAGGCAAGATAAAACGATTCCCTGGCGATAGTCCGTCAATTATCGTGCTATTGAAACACTTGCGTAACACAATATACCCATTTTCTGCCAATATAATCGGCGGTCGGGGCAGCCATCAGAGCGCCAAAGAATGTTCCAGCTGAGAGAATGGAGACGACAAGAGACTCAGTCGATGATGTGATAGCGAAACCCGTTTTGTGGTTGACAAGGTCATCGGTTGCATAACCGAATTGCCTGAGCCATGACTTCATCTCTTTGATGCCGCTGATAACACCAGTATCATAACCAAAGAGAATACCCCCAAATGCGGCGAATGCTGGGATTGAATGTTAGAAATCTGAATTACACTGAAAATAAGATGTTATCTCACCCGTCATCGCAATACCAGCCATTTTATTCTGAAGCGTTGGAAGACATTGTTAGAGTAGTGGATGGGCACAAAAGAACGTACATACCTTGGGTGCATTGGCACCAATGCCCTCCCCTACAGCGGACGGCCCTCCTGGCATGGTTGGTTATTAAACGGGGCGCGAAGGAAACGTAGACTCAAAGAGTGAGGAATTTGGAGGTGTGAGATGTCGTATTTTATACTTATTCGCGAGCTTCCTGGCTTCCTGCGACTTCCATGTTGAGGAACAAACGGAGAATCATGATCATTGACCGTGTAACAAAAAACCAGAATTTAGCACCCGTGTTCGAACCACGCGAGAACCCCGCATCTGTGCCCCTTTACGACCCCATTCTGGTGCGTATATTTCGTTCAGAAAAAAAAACCAATTGTGCCAGTGTCCTGAGTATGGTTTTCGGCCACACCCCTAAAAGTCAGCACTGGCGGCGGAACCAAAAACAGCGGTCTTTTAGAAGAAAATCGGTGGAGTAAACTGTGATGGGCTCGGAGCTTGTTGCAATAATTTGTAACGTTCTAAAGTTCTTCCTCCCAGTTTCATGATTCGCAATTTCTGGGGAGTGAACTCCAAATAAAGAACGGCACAAGGTGGAAGAGCCCGATTTAGGAATTGGATAGCAAATCAGTTAGAGATGCCGACTTTCAAAGCACTCAACGAAAGACAAGGGCCAAACAACCGAGCATCCGATGAAATCAACTATGCCCATGACCCCGTGAGAATTATCACGTGTCAGCCCAAATAGGCCCAGTCACAAGGGGCAAATGGCTTTCACACAAGGGGCAAATAGCTTTCGTCGCCAGGTAAATAGGTGATAAACAGCAAATAACTATGTTAAATATTTTATTCCACATTTGCAGCAGAAATGATCAGTTAAATAAAATTAATACTTTCCTGCTCGTGATCTTTGTTGAAATGAGTGATAAAAAGAAAATGTTGTTGCCAGAGTAGGAAGATAAAGATCAACCCTGATTTGCTGCGGCAACAATGATGAGGCAACTATTTAATGTCATTGACAGCTTGTTTTGACACAAAGAAACATGAACAAAGAATTTAAATAGTTGCCAAGAAATGAGATGAGCTGGCCTGCATAGGATTGTCTAATTCCCCAGCAATTATTTAATTCTTTGTTCCTGTTTCCTGGTGTCAGAA
>KN838572.1:34273-129306 GCA_000827195.1 Laccaria amethystina LaAM-08-1 | reverse complement strand
CCTTTGTCAGAAATGCACCCTGGACCCTGGAATGATGAGGGTGCCATGTAACACACTATCTGTGTGTTAAATGTGGGGAGCTGTCAATGAAAGTCGTATGGCAAGCCTAAGTGGTAATGGTGTGAAGACCCAGCTGTGATCTGGGTCAAAGCTGAGGAAAGAAGGAGGAAAGAAGACTGGATGCAGGTGTATCCTAGCGAGGACTGATATTGCAATGGAAATCCAAAGCTACAGTCCCTACTACCTCTTGGGAAATCCACAAGAGGTTGGCTACAGATGCAGGAAGGGATATCAATGCAGATCTGATAAGATCTGCCCTAATCAACTGTGCTGACACTTGTTCTCTTGGAGAAGAGTGTCAGTGACCTGATAATACACAATTACACTTGCCTATCGGGATGAACTATGATAACACACCTGTTCGATAGCAATAGATGCAGTGGTGGTAGAGAAGTAAGAAGGTGAATTGTCACATGACTACTACTGACAAGTATGGAAGGGAGTCATGTGATACAAATGCTAAGTAATGGAAAGTAAATGATATAAGGAAAGGATAGAATCCCATATCCTTGCTACATGCCGTGAGGGAATGAAGCAGAATGAAATATTGAATGAAATACCTATTGATGAGCAATGAAATGGGTGCCGTGAAGAATGAAACAGTGGATGAAATACTTACGGATGAGCAATGAAATATTCGACGAAATGGGCTCCATGGAGAATGAAATACCTACTGATGAGCAATGAAATATTCAACAAAATAGCTGCTGTGGAGAATGAAATATTGAATGAAATACCTACCAATGAGCAATGAAATATTCAATGAAATGCTGAATGAACCTCGAATAAAATAGTTGCCATAATGAATGAAAACACATTTCATTCCTTTACGGTAGTTGTTGAAGTTTTGCTACGGCAGCTACCATAAATGCATCGGTGGATTTGGCAGCTACTTGTGTGTTTTTACCATTGTCATCTAATCCAATATTCATCCCCAAGGCAAGCATATTTTGAATAACCCCACAACCCTCTTCCTCAACTCTCTTGAGGGACTTTGTGCAGTTAATCCTGCCTTGTTTTGGGCCCTCAGAACAAGAGTACATAGGCTGTCAAAGCAGCAGGAGTTCTGCTGCTGAGGAAACTAAGAACATCAACTTGTAAGTCAAAGCTGGCACAAGCACTTATGTGGAAAGTGAGAGACTACTTAAATAATAGCTGATCAGGTTCCAGATGCAGGTGCATGGGGGTATCAAAACTATTTTGGAGAGCCTTCAGGTTTGATAGAAGTGTAAATGTATGCAGAAATGTAGTTTTATAGTCTCGACACCAGCTGCTATGGATATATACACTATTGGGGTGTAATTATATATGTACCATTACCCAGTCACATATTCCAAAAACAGACATTTTTTCGGATTCAACACTGCATTCTCTTATAGTCGAACCTCTCTTAACCCATACCTCTGAAAACCCATAACCTCTCAAACCCCATAGCATTTTTGGTCCACCAAGTTGGTTCGCGGGGAAATGCATAGCATAACCCATAAACCTCCCATACCCCATACCCCTCCTGAACCAAAACCCATAGGTTTTTCCTCATGTAGACCCTTTAATTGGTGGCTAAATATTTAGTTTACTGGGTGCACACTTGCATGCACCCCTCCTAGTTATTCAGGTGCCTGTTGAGTAGCTCAAAACTGAATAAAACATGATTTGCTTCTCCGAAAACATTCCCCCTCTGCCTCCCGATCCACTTGACATCATTAGAAAAGGCTGTGCTAAGCTCACGACATCAGTGGGGACTTGAAGTGATGCTCTGTAAGCAACACCCATTGAGCCTCAGTCTAGGCATGACGTGAAATATATGATTGGTGAGTACATCAACGACATCAATGATCCCAATGCACGTAAAATTGAAGCTTTGTTGAGCTCACTCAATAGAAAACTTTGGCTTGAACAGATCGGGGATTTGAGAAATACAACAATAATTGATTTTTTATACCTCATAACTACTTACTTCAATCAGTGTGCTACATTTTTTTTTTCGATTTTTTGCGATTTTTTTCTTGATTTTTAGAATCCATTTTTTACCAAACCTCTATTAGCCCATAACCTCTCATAACCCATAGCTCGGGCTGTCCACCAAGGGGTATGGGTTAAGAGAGGTTCGACTGTACTTGAATTACTATCAGTGACCAGGAGTTTGAAACATTTTGACCTTTGGCTAAATCCCACCACAACCCCTACACTCTGGGCCTCCAAATCTTGTGCAGTCGTGTGTACGTATCTCATGAACGTGAATATTTTTTTTAATTTTTTATTGTACAGTTGTGGAAGCTGACGGAGGCTTCCCGGTCATCGAAGGCGATTGTTTCAGGAGATTGAAACGCTCGTCACATCAAAGTCACATCAAATTTGCTGCTCTCTCTCCTGTCGGAGTTCAAATACACCCAGCCCAAAATCACGTCTGTCACGCTCAGCAGACAAAGAATCGAAATTCATTGAATTGTAAGCGAAGTTCTTCACCTTTCTGCTCGATTTTTTGTATTTGAAGTCGCTCGTTTACTAGTATATGCCTGTAAATTTTTTGACAGCCTAATGCAAAGGATCGATTAGATCTTGAAAAACATTCGCATACTTACATCACGTGTTTTGATGGGACGAAAACCACCTTGTAAAATCCTGGGCTCGTCAGACTCAGTTTTTGCACAAAAAAGGTTGATATTCATATTTGTGAGAGTCATAATTAGTCCAGAAACAAATCCCAGAAAGCTTGTGCCAATATTGAGAGAGGAAATCAGAGATTTCAAACTCCTGGTCACTGATAGTACTCCCATCAGAGACCGGGTTCGAGTCTAGTAGTTTTACGTACTTAGAAATAATGACCACTGATCGGGAAGGTCGTTTTCGACAAAAGGAAACTTATTGACATCGAAGAAAATCATGTATGTAATGGGTAATACAGCTCAACGAAAAATTAGGCCTTCTCATCACTTAACACGTGCACATCCTTTAGTTCAATCTTTTCGGGGTGAATGGGGCCTTCTGCAACGAGACGTCTGCGGTATTCCAGCGACTTGACAGGGGTTGTGTTCTGGTACATGAGATCAATTTGCTCGAGTGACAAACCCTTGGTCTGGAGAAAGATTCGTGATCAGCGGATGGTAGGGAGAGGCCTAATTTCCGTACCTCAGGAATACAGAAATATGTGAAGATGATGCAGCAGAAGCATGTTGTACCCCAGATGAAGAAGACTTTGGCCTCAAGACCAGCGGATCCGGGGGCCTTGTTGACGAGGTAAGGAGCTTTTTTCAGTGAGCACGGTATCACGCATATTTTGAAGTGGGGTACACTCACTAGCATAAGCAATAGCGAAGTTCCACAACCAGTTGCTCGCTGTGATTCTCGTTAAAAAGTATAACAGCTAAGTCAGGGAGGTTGAGCTGACCAATGGAGAGTGACATGGCCTTCGCACGAATTTGTAGTGGGAAGATTTCGCCAGTGATGACCCAAGCAATAGGTCCCCAAGTTGATGCAAAGAAAGCCTACATATCGACGTTACAACGATATCCGGGTGTAAAGGGACAGAACCTACGATGTAAGTACAAACGATTGCAATCAAAACCTTTTGGCCGGCAATGTTATCGACGGAAATGGTGACGGCGACGATGGCGACAATGTATTCGCAGACACACATTCCAATTGCACCCACCAGCAGGAGGCGACGGCGGCCGAAACGCTCAACACCCCACATTCCGGGCAGCGTCATGAACACATTGACGATGTTGGTGGCGATCGTGATTACGAATGGATTGGAAATTCCAGATCGAAGGAAGAAAGTCGTCCCGTAGTAGAAGATGAAGTTGACTAAACACAAGTCAAGTTGAATACAATTCGTTCCAAAACAAATGATCAATCACTTACTTCCTGTAAGCTATAAACCCCACGGCATTTGGGTCAGTGCAAGAATGAGCTGCGCAGTGAAAATAATTCGCACTTGTTGCCACCTAAGAGAATTGTCAACTATGTCATCACCGGTTTTAAAGTTTGAACTTACGCTTGAATGAAAATGCCAGTAAGGGAGCGAAGAGCGATTTTGCTTTGGTTAAACTTAAAACAGTCAGCGTAAGAGCTCTCCCCAAGGGCAATTTCTGCCTCGAGGTTGGCGCGGATTGCGTCGAGCTCGACCTCAAGCTCTGGGTCGGTGGGTTTCAAACCGGTGAGGCGGCTCATGGCATGAACAGCGTCTGCATCACGACCGCCTTTGACGAGCCAACGAGGTGACTACAGATTTCCTCAGATCATCTCAATTTAAGGAGATATAACGTGTATTGACCTCAGGCGCAAATGCCATGCCACCAGCGAGCACGGCAGCCCAAATAAATTGCAGCGCGATGGGGAGTCTATACGCACTGGCATCATCGCGGTTTTGAGTGGCATTGTTGACGACAGCTGAAATAAGAAGGCCTATGGTGATAGCCCACTGGTAAGTGGATACGACCGCTCCTCGGATCCATTTAGGGGAACTGTGAAGGCATTTGTCAACATCAGCATGATAAGAATACGAGAAAGGCCGAAACAGACCATTCTGATTGATACATGGGGATGATGCAAGACACCAGGCCCACACCAAGACCAGCAAACACCCGACCGGCCACCTAAAAACAAGTTATCGCGGTATCCTAAAAACAAGTTGCTTGCGAAGTAACACCAACAAAAAGAGGAATCGCCGTTGAAGCGGTTTGCATCGCAACACCAATGGAGAAAACAAGACAAGATAAAACGATTCCCTGGCGATAGCCCGTCAATTATCGTGTCGTTGAAACACTTGCGTAACACAATATACCCATTTTCTGCCAATATAATCGGCGGTCGGGGCAGCTATCAAAGCGCCAAAGAATGTTCCAGCTGAGAGAATGGAGACGACAAGAGACTCAGTCGATGATGTGATAGCGAAACCCGTTGTGTGGTTGGCAAAGTCATCCGTTGCAGAGCCGAATTGCCTGAGCCACGACTTCATCTCTTTGATGCCGCTGATAACACCAGTATCATAGCCAAAGAGAATACCCCCAAATGCGGCGAATGCTGGAGTTAAATGTTAGAAACCTGAATTACACTGAAAATGAGATGTTATCTCACCCGTCATCGCAATACCAGCCATTTTATTCTGAAGCGTTGGAAGACATTGTTAGAGTAGTGGATGGGCACAAAAGAACGTACATACCTTAGGTGCATTGGCACCAATGCCCTCGCCGACAGCAGACGGCCCTCCTGGCATGGTTGGTTATTAAATGGGGCGGGAAGGAAACGTAGACTCAAAGAGTGAGGAATTTGGGGATGTGAGATGTCGTATTTTATACTCATTCGCAAGCTTCCTGGCTTCCTGTGACTTCCATGTCGAGGAACAGACGGAGAATCACGATCATTGACCGTGTAACAAGAAACCAGAATTTAGCACCCGTGTTCGAACCACGCGACAACCCCCGCATCTGTGCCCCTTTACGACCCCATTCTGGTGCTTATGTTTTGTTCGAATTGTGCCAGTCTCCAGAGTATGGCTTTCGGCCACACCCCCAAAAAGTCAGCACTGGCGGCGGAGCCACAAACAGCGGTCTTTCAGAGGAAAACCGGCGGAGTAACCTGTGATGGCTCGGAGCTTGTCGCAACAAATGGTAACGGTCTCCAAGGTTCTTCCTCCCCAAGAGCGACAGATTCACAATTTCTGGGGAGTGAACTCCAAATAAAGAACAGCTCATGGTGGAAGCTGGCGGAAGGGCCCGATTTAGGAATTAGATAGCAAATTAGTTGGAAAAGAAAGCACAACGAAAGATCACGAATTCGTCAACGTTGCGAGATCGGGGCTCAGATGGCTACACACCATACCCATCTAAGACGGGACTCCGGAGACGGACTACCCGTCGCCATTTCAACTTGAGAATGTTGATGACTTTGACTCTGCACGACATTAACCACTTGCACGTGACGGATGACTTTCTCTGATGGACTTGAACTTATGGTCACACCGGGATGAGCACACCCATAATAAATCCAGCGGTCAACTGAAACGACGGTTTGGAGCCAGAAAAAATATATTCACAACTCTAGCCGACCCAAGTTCAATGTCAGTAATGCCACAACATAATTGCGTACAGTTAGGCCTATTGTCATCATGGCAAATTCATCAAAGTTGAGAAGGATTGGGGCCTGGGTAGGGCTACGCACCATACCTGTCTAAGACAAGCTGGATGGGACATTTAGACGGATCTCTACCAGTGGAGTTTCAACTTGAGATGAGATTCTGACAGGACAGTGGTTGATGGGACGGATAGTACCCATCTATTTTGGTCATTTGGACAAGCATTACCAGTGCTACCATGGCTCACACAAGATCATCACAATCACAAAGGGTATGAATAGTAATTTAAATCATGAACATCAGCACTCTTTCCACATTACAATAGATATCATTTTTAATCAGGTTTTTTCCCCCTTTTTTCAGGTCTTATTAACTACCTTTGGATTCAAAAGCCAATGTATAACCCCTGAGAGATACTTAAGGATCAGGATGAACCCCCAACCTCAGCGGAAATCACTATTGCACGTAGAAAAACACAGTTGGATGGTAAGACTGAGGCAAAATATCTTAAGAAAAATCACTGAGAACACCAGAAGGCACGTGCAGCGGTACTTTTCTTGGGCTACATATTGTGAACTAACGCCCACCCATTCGCCACCTTCTTCATCGCCATTGTACTTTCCTCATAGATCCCTCATAGAATATAGCTGAAACGGCGCGTAGTGCGCACCCATCCTCAATGCCTTCTTCTGCTATCACAAACCTCATGATTTTTAACAAGGCGAGGTTCACGATTAATTCAACCACGATATCCGAGTCGATGACCATTCGAACCGCGGATTCAAAGGGGACCTATGAAATAATGATGGACCTGACACGGCATGGGGGTTTTGGTCAGGAAAATGTCTGTGTGGTCTAGGGGCGGTTCGTGCAAATTGGGCTTTTCATTCATTTTGCAGGTCCGAATAACGATGGTAGGATATAATTACAGTGGAGTTTTCAGCGTGTGCATCTGGCGTTTTCAAATCGCCCTGATGTCGTCATAAAAGGATCTCGGAACACTGTTGAGGTCTGCCTGCAAGGTGTGTCCATAGCCCTGTGTTGGTGCTAGTGCCGGGCCTCTCGGCTATGCTTATTGTTTGGCTCATTTACCAAAACCAAACAATTGGATCGTTTCAATACCGCCGTCCCAAGCCTCAATTCGGAGTTGCATATTCCGTTTGCTATAATAACATGCGTGCGCCTCGCCCCACAAACCTTTCCCCTCTTCCAAGGTAACAGTTAAGAGATTTCAAGACGCATTCCCGGCCGCTCAGAGGGCAAAAATTTCTTTGCAGATCCAAAGGACCGTCGAGATGCCACCACCGGCGTGCCACTGCCGTGAAAAAAATCCAAGGAGAGGCCTTTCCAGCAATACACTGTCGCGGATGGAACCCACCAACTTCCATGGATTTTCCTCCCTTCCTGCTGAACTCTACCTTGAAATAGCTTCGCATTACGGTTACTCCCATGTTTCCTCCAAGCAGCAGACGATCTACGACGGTAAATCCTTTGAACGACGCGCTACCCTCCTCGCGCTGCCCCAAACATGCGTGAAGCTGCGCGGTATATTTTTGCCGTTAGCCTGGCAACAGCTGGAGCTCCGTGAAGGTAACGTGTTTGATGATTCATAAAACACATACCAGCTCACCAACAGCGACGTTCAGCACAGGAATTTGCTTCAGGCCTGACAAGCCTGTTGAAGGTCATAACACTATACAATCCTGCCCTTCCTTCTTTCGTCAAGTGAGCGGCACCAATATTACGTGTCTGCCAGTGATGCTGATCAAAAATTTCAGAGCCGTGAACGTGGTAGTGCCGAACAATCCTTCCACGACGACCTTCAAAGAACTTGCTTACTTCCTTCGGCTCTTGCCAAACCTGCTCACGATCCAGTTACTCAACGTTCAAGACAAATTCGCGACCGCCTTCTCCGAGGCGTTTGATTATAAAAAATGCATTCTGCCACGAGTGCGAACGCTTCTGATAGCGGACACTGCAATTCATCTGGTCGCTTGTTGTCCCAAAGTAAGGAACGTCAGCGCCGTCGGGTCCTGTAAAGCGCGCTTTGTGAGAACCCTGGCGTCGACATGTCTAGAGAGCTTGTTTGAGAAGAAAGGAGCAAGCAAGTCAGCTTTTTGCCTTTCGGTTCCCCATTAATTTCACCATGATTCCAGGCGTCGTTGAACATTCTCCTCAAATCATTAGCATATCCCATTATTTTTGTGATGGGGATCTTATAACGGTACACCTCTAATACTCCGCTATTTCTGCCGCTAATCGTTGCGTTCCATAGGAGGAGATGAAGCGGGTTACCGCTCTCAGGCATCTGTACAGACTTAAGATCACAACAGCAGAAAGCTCCGATAAGACAATTAGCTCTCCGGCAGACGCGGAAGATCACCTTGTTTTGCATCATGTAGATGTGAATTTGGTGTGATCACCTTATCCATGTATCCGTATACCAGTGCGTACCTTGGACAATTGTCTTTGGGTCATAATAAAAGGCGCCGACGTTTCAGAATTGCACACGTTGATTGCTACCATCAATCGTAAAGACGTTCTGGTCAAGCCTGGCGTTTATTTCCGCCAACAGCTCGGTGATTTGATATCGCTTCTCTGTTCCCAAATTTGGTGAGGCTAGTTTGGTTAAATGTGTACCAGAAACATGGTCTGAGTGATATAACAGGCAATGACCGGCGGTCTAAGGTTAGCGCCCTTGGTGTCTACTGCACGTTCGGAAAGATAAACAAAAATATATGCAGCTGACTGCCATGAATGCGCTCACGGAAAAACTCCGATCCATGGAACAGCGACTTTTATCGCCCAGTTGATCAATATCGTGCTTGGCTTATTGCATCACAACGTTTCTGTCGAGGGGGCTAAAAATAACCCAGCTGAAGTATGGAAAGTTTCATTTATACGAATAATGAAATTAGCTCAAGTAGAAAAAAACATGTACAGCGGCTGCACGCAAGGCACTTTTTTTCGGGACGCGTGCACGTGTCCGAGTCTCCGCACCCGTTTCCTGCTATTTTTCCTCGCTCACGTACAGTCGACAATCTCCGAAACTGTAGTATAGCGGCATCAAGGCGCTTCAGGCTGCCGTATGTTGGTACCGCTCATATATTCTATTTGACTCGCGTTTTTTTATTTCGCGCTAGCTGAGCGGCATATCCAGTTTTTTTCCTTCAAGCGCTGTGAAACGAGACGACAACAAAAGGCATCAATAAAAGCTTGGGCAGGTCATGTGTTTCTCAACCATGGACACGGCGTCGACTGGATTGCAGATAACTCCTTTGAAAATATTTCCTCCATTTTAACTTATCGTCTTGTTGGTTTCGAAGATGGCTTGCGATTTTTCCACTGTTGCATTTTATTGCATTGACAAAGCGTCTAGAATTCTCGCGCTTATGTCTTTTTCTCCTAAGTCTTCCTCTCTCGAGAATATCGAACTGAGTCTTTGGCCATGGGGTCAAACGTTGAAACTGCAGACCGTCGCTCAACCACTTGAGTATATGTTATCTCTCCGTCAGAATTCGTCTCCTAAATACATAGAGCTAACTACGTACCTATCCACCTAAGTTGGAATTCCTGTGCTGTTGCAACACCAGCCCTATAGTAGCGGCGCTACAATACTATAAAATAAATGGCAGCAACCAGCGCTACTCTTCCTCAGCTCATGACATACCGCCAAGAAACCCAGAAACCAGATTTGAACTTCAACGGCGAGTCAATTTCGTAACGATAACGAGGGAGGCGGTAAATAGTTCCCCGAGCGTCTTGCTGTACCGGCCGGAAGTGAGCATGAGTATCGGCGACCGCTGACAATTTGAATCGCTGGTGGCACCGAGCTCAAGTTGGGGCGCCTTCAAGTGGCCAGAAAGTTTTTCGCACATACAGCCAGTGACAAGATGGTAGATGAGATAAATTGTTTCTCTGGGTGCGAATCAAAGGTGTGCATTAACGAGTAATGTGCGACTTCAACTTGGATCGGATCCCGGATGATTGATAGTGGCATCCAAAACGATTATTTGGCGTCGACCTGATGAAGAAGAAGAAAAAACCTGATGAATGGCGTTGATAGCTGTCGATCGATTGAAAAGTAGGCGTAATGGCGCTCAGTGTTACTGTTTGATGGCTCAATGAGCAAGACTGCAACTTGAATATCCCGGATGATCGACAGCGGCGTCGAAGCATCGAATTAAGACGATTATTTGGCGTCGACGTGAACAACAAGAAGAAGAAAAAGACGACGATATTCGTCGATCAGTTGCAAAGTGAAGATAATGGCGTTCATTAGCCAGCAAGAGCGTTAATGAGTATACAGCCCGTTGACATTTCCGAATGACTGACAGTGGCATCGAATTCGAAGCCTCTGAGCGGGAGGGTTATTTGTGATCAAGGAAAAATTTGACAATGGCTGTCGATCAAAGTAATGGCGTTCATCAACCAGGAAGGGAGTTAATAGAAGACCCGCAACTTGAAGATCCCTGATGATCACCAGTGGCAGACGTCGAAGAAAAGTGATCAAGATAAGCAGACGTGATCGAGATGGATGCATAGGTGTTGGAATGATCAAGACGAAGAGCATCGAATTTAAATAGAAAGTGATCGAAACGGACAGCGTCGAGAACCCGACTGTACCACAAGGACGTGACCATGACAATTTGACAAAGAACAGAGCCGATTAGCAGCGATGTGACCATATTTTAAAAAAAAACAGAAGAAAAGGTCACAAGGATTCAGCTTGGAGGAATGACGGAGGCGTGATCATGAAGAATGGGGTTGAGGCGGTCAAGCCGAATAGCAGAGGTGAACACAAGTATTGAACAAAGCAGGGATGACGAGGAATATATATACCAGTGAAGACGAAACGCGATCAAAGTTGCTATCCATGCGGACGATGATGCGGTTATTGCAGGACTGCGCATTTAGGCCGGCCCAATGGGTGAATGAAGCTGAATTTGTGCGAGAGCGAGAGACAAACGTGACGTTGACGTGTCTGTCCAAGGTCCTACGAGTACGGTTGGCGACCAGGAGCAGGTCTATATTTTTAGTTTAGAAGCATGATGGGAGGGGTGTTAGGGGGTTTTTGGCACCGCTTCGCTAATGCGTGACATTACTTTGTATATATTTTCCTGTGTACTACCGTGATGCAGCCTTACAGCAAGATGCAAAACCCTAGACACCTCCGCGAAATTCCTTGACTCCGCCTTGCTTTGTACAAACAACCATTCGAGGAAGGAAGCGGGCACGAATGACGCAAGCTGTGCACTTTGCTCCACCAACCTCAACTTGGCGCATTTCCTACATAGCGGCTAGTTTATATACATTACTATGTCATTTCTCGTAGATTCCAGCTGCGTTCACGATGGCTTGCTGTCATTCCATAGAAACATCGTTCAGACACCCTTTTTCCTTCAGAAGGTGTTTTCTAATAAATTTCGAAGAACAATACGAGCAGCACTCCATTTATAGTAGGGTACGCCATAATATTGCTCCACGCTCCAATCGAGGTCTCGATCATACGGAATTGCGCCAAATGCAGTTGTTTGTACAAAGCGAAGCGGAGTATGAGAAATTTGCAGAGGTGTCTAGGGTTTTGCATCTTGCTGTAAGTATGTTTATGTTTTTCTCCTTATGTTTATTTTATCTTCGTAAAAAGGTGCAGGTCGACAAGGTTTCGAGTGTAAAAGGGTAATTCTGGTACTGTAAAGTTCTTGGTCAGGGCCATTGCAAAACATAACCAATTATGACACAGCCTTTTTGTCCTCTCTTGTGCGCAGCGCTCACACCACCGGCCTTTGTCTTTTTTGTTGAAAATAATGCTTCTTCCTTTTGCATCTCTTCTACTCTCCTGTCCGACAATGGCTCGCACGGCAAGTCGCACGGATTATCTTGGGTTCGTTTTGTCATCCTCTTTCTCCACCTACTTCCTAACCCCATTGTCAGATACCACCGGGTAAGCACACCAGACTTCTCAGCTCCAATCCGCAACCAACCCTCACCAGGACCCTCTACGCCGTGGTCAAGTTCACAGATCTGCGCGACCCCGTGACACTCAGCTTTGAGAACTCCACTATTGCGTAGTGTGGATGCCTTCTCCATCAGCATGGATGCGCTCATGGGGACAAGTCCCGTTACGCCGTACATCGAGTGCCACTGGTATCAGTGGTAAGTACCCCCCTTTTTTTTTCGAATGGTATGGTGCGTAGGCTGACTTGGTGGTGTGACAGAGGGCGGCAAGATGGGAATCACAGCTATGTTCACTGGACTCGCGTTTTTTGTCTCTGTGTTCTTCGCCCCCATCTTCGTTTCTATCCCGTCGTGGGCTACTGGTGGGGCGCTGGTCATTGTTGGGTCTACGATGATGATGCGCAAGTTCGTTCTGTTTCACGCCCACATTGCAAGTTCCCTGGCTAACCAATGCTAATGTACAGCGTCATGGGGGTCAAGTGGGACTACGTCAGCGACTCTGTACCCGCTTTCCTTACGAACCTCATCATTCCCCTGACATACAAGTACGTGTCCCCCTCTCCGCCTCTCCGTATGTCATGATCAGTAACACTTCTGTTCTGCGACCTTCAAGGTAAGATACCTTAGTGTTTCTGTTTAAATGGGATTATCACTGACCATATTTCGATTTGAAAGGCCGCATGTGCCTTATTGATCCCCAAGCTCACACGTAAATCACATCTTTGCTCTTGTTCTATTCAACGTTCTGAGGTTTTCATAGTTCGACAGCTGACACGAGGCATTACTGGGACAGGGGACCGGCTGAGATCGCTAACTTTTTAAAGCAACATCAGCCTTCATGCGGAAAGAACTGAATTTGTAACGCGCTAAACCTCGACAACTTGGTTTTTGAACCCAGCGACGTCGTCGCCAAGTCCCCATCGAAGAAACGGCTGGCTGATAAACGAGGAAGCCTTTCATTTATCACCAATCCCCAGGCTTAATTCCGGACACTTAAAATTTCTTGTAATTTACAGCCTAAGTTATGTGTATCTTAGACCGTAAATTTTTGTAATTGAATGCATGACACTTACCCGAAGCTTGCTACTTTAAGATGCTCTAAAGATTATAAGTTGACTCATTGCAAAGATAAGGAAACGACGAAAGCCTACAGTGCACCAGGTGTATAAGCCAAGATTTCAAGACACGTACAAAAGCCAAAGCCTACTTTACATGTCAATTGACCCACTGCAACAAGTACGGTTTGCGGGTGGCATTGACGGACATGATGTACGGACCGTCGGGTATGCTATCCCACCGACAGAACACCCAATTGTTCTCGTAGCAAGGAAGCGGCACTTGTGTACCGCTGCTTATTCAACATGCATAGTCCCGAGATCATGGCGACGTAGAGTGGATGTGCGACGACAGGAGCATTTTGAGGCAGCGGGAGTGATGAGAAGAGTCTACTGAATTTAAGATGCATTTCACGTAGCTTGAGCAGAACTTACCAGGAATACGCACGATACGGAAATGCGATGTGCCCAAAGAGGCCCTTCACAGTCACTGATGGGCACTGCAGTAGTAAATGCAGCGCGCAGAAACTAATTGCTTGTCGTCCAGCAGTAGCAATGACCAAAGCAGAAACTACACCCTCGCAGGCGCTGGGCTAAACCACAGCGACAGACGCGGCGCGCAGGAATCCATTGCAAGGCATGACGGTGGAACGCCGAGACTTTTCTGGGTGCATACCTTGGGTGCTGGCGTTGAATCAGATCGTGTTGAAAGGCCTAGTCGTTGCTCGCTACACACCAGTCAGTTGCCATGGTTCTAGGGTGAAATTGTTAGGATATGTCGTCGCTTGACAATGTTTGCATACCTATTTGTCGAAATTTTGAGGGACCGAACCGCTCCGAATGTCGGAAGTTCTCAGAGTCAAAGGACGTGGGCGAAGGGAGGTGGTCAATGGTAACGAGAGCAGTGCGCCAATGCTGATGGTGATTGCGGGAGGTCACATGACAGTATCCTAAACATACCAAAAAGACGGGAACTACCATGCTGTAGAAAGAGAGAAAAAAACCGCAGAGGAAAGTCTCAGGAAAAAACATATGAGAAAACATAATGAGATACAGAAACCAAGAGTTTATTTATTCGGACAAATCCTTTCATCTTTGCATCTCAACATGAATACTGTGACACATCACGCAAGGCATCACAAAGTAGGACCCCAGCATACTAAATTTAGTTCGAAGAGAAGAAAGATAGACCTGCTCCTGGTCGTCAACCGTATACGAGGGTTAAATTCGTCCTGGTGATCGTCCGCATTGAAGATTCAGATAAGTACCAAACTTTCTTCGACGTCGCCAGTCGGTAGATTAGATTGGCGTTAATCCATAAGAACTGAGGGAATTCAAAGATCACAATTAAATGATAGACTTCGTTCGGGGAGATGAGATTCCGGAGCGCACTGGCGACGTGGCTGTCGATCTGCCCTGCCAGTGCCGCCAAAGCGTGTCAAGCAGAGAGGTGGGTATTCCAAATACGCGTAAAATTCACCATCACAGGTGTAATGGAGTGTAATATCGAGGGGTGATGGATGATGATGATGATGGGAGAAGTAAATTTTTTATTTGAAGAGCCTGAATGTGATGACATGACATGATTTCTGCAAGATTTCTGTTTATCATTCGGGCCTAGGAAATGTCATTATTTGAATGTGAGTTGCAGCCTCGAGGTGTTGAAGATTATCAGAGCGTGTCAAGGCCCAGGGGAAGTGGCGGGCCATGAGGCGCGTGGAGTATATTCGAGCAGCGTTGGGAGTAGGTGGATGTTGGAATAAGCTTGAGAACGAGTGAAGAACAAGTGGCGGTCAAATAGCTCGATGGGGAATAAGAACCAAGAAGAAAGAAGAAAGAAGGAGGTCGTCAATTCAATTCAATTTGGGGGATAATGAAAACGTCCAGATTAGGAAGATCCTCAGAATCTCCCTCTCTCCAATCGACGTTACAATAAATGGGCAAAGAGAAAAAGTCGTCGTCGTTCTTTACACGCCCGCTGCTAGTGAGCAGAATGTCGACGGCAACGACGACGACGACGAAGCGGTCCCCATCGCCGCCACCGTTCTCCATTGCCGAGTTTACATCACTTGTTTCGGCCGCGTTTGACACGGATCGCTTCGACCCTGACCCCTGCCAAAAATTGTCGTTCAAGAGAACGTCCATCGATGCAATGCCGCATGCTTGTTTCTCCACTCCTTTCACGACCTCGCACTCGTCCATGTCCACCCTTGACCTAAATTCAGAATCGTCGCCTGCGCCAAGCCGCCCAATGGCACTATTCCAGCGAATCAAGCGACAAGCGACGTCTGCGTTCGTCAAGAACCCACAGGCAACCGCCACCCACACTCGTTTAACACACCCTACTACAACCACCACCGTCTCCTTTGCACCCTTCCCATCATACCACCCCGCACCTAGACCATTCAGCATCACTACAGAATCACGACCGTCTTTCTTCGAAGACGATTCCGATTCTGAACAAGGTGAAGACGAAGAAGACGTGCTCTCAGACGCAGGGAGGACGGAAGAGAGCGATTACATTCCTTACATCCCTTTAATCATCCAACACGAGCGGTCCCTGCAAAATCATTTGGCACTCAGACCTATTGGCACAAACCCCCCTCTTCCTCCCAGGTCCCCGCCTTCTCCTACTCCCTCTGGATCGACCACTTCTACACGGTCCCCAGTGACACCGCTTACACCCGTCTTCTCGCAGAATCGTAATGGCCCTCCTCCAGAGACGCAGAGGTGGTCTTTGTGCAATGATGATGTCGGTGATGACGGGTTCAGTTTGAGTACGAGCACGGACGATGCAGACCCGTTCGCGAAAGCCAGTGTCCAAATTGTGCGTTCGAGCATCAGCTCTGGGTCGGTTTATTCCCTCCCTTCTGCTCACTCAAAGTCGTGGTCGCCGCCCAAGGTTTGTCCTTTCGCCCATATCAACAATGCCATGCGACTCATGTATTTTTTTTCGTAAAAGTCCAAGACGAGGAAACACAGACCGACCCCACTGGCTCCATGCAAACCGCCCCCTCTTTGCCCGCTCCCCACCGTCCCCAATTCCCAGATCCTCGTCGAATCAGTGTCTTCATCAGAGAACGACAGCGACTCTCCGCCAGTCCCTTTCTCTCCACCGCCTCAATCACCCTCACCCATCACCCAGCTCCACATTGGAAGACAAACAGTGGACTGCAGCGTTCATCGCCGACCAAGAGAGCGAGAGGGGCATTATGTGCAGACGATACCTACGGGCGTAGGCAAGGAATGGACGTTACGCTTGGGCGTTCCTTCTTCTCCTTGTTCTGAGCAGAGCGGCCCTCCTCCTTCTGTGCTTCCTGGAGTTCCGACTGTGCGTGTTACGCTATCCGACAGAGACACGGATAAAGACGCGACGCGGGAAAGAAGACGAGTGAAGAGTCTTCCGACGAGGCATCAGTATCGTGACCGTTCGGTGTTGAGTCAGTTTCAGACTAAATCTCAAGGCAACTTGAGGAGGGAGGAGGAGGGAGAGAAGGATTGGACGCTTTCGTTGCCGTTGAGTATTAGTTTGACGAGGACGCTTTCGTTTTCGCGTGGTGTTCAGCTGCAGGAGAAGGAAAAGAAGGAAGGGAAGGAGCAAAAGGGAGAGCTGGGAAGGGGACGGGTGGCCTCTCCCCGATCTCGAGTGACTTCCCTCCACCCCCAAGCGACCTCAAATGCGAGAGGACGAGTGGCGTCGCTCCTCGCTCCTCAGCCGCATTCTAGG
Source organism: Laccaria amethystina LaAM-08-1 (assembly GCA_000827195.1). Classification (NCBI taxonomy): domain Eukaryota; kingdom Fungi; phylum Basidiomycota; class Agaricomycetes; order Agaricales; family Hydnangiaceae; genus Laccaria; species Laccaria amethystina. The sequence continues at coordinate 112,430 of KN838572.1, read as the reverse complement.
AAGACTTGGTCGTCAGCAACGAGGAACGCCTCGTCTTCGACTTCACCCTCACATACTGACAAGCTCTTGCCGCCTTCGAGGACGCAGTCGAGGAGCGTGAGTCCTTCCCGATGGAGCGCTTCGCCTTCGGCAGGATATGCGTCGAGGGACCCTTCGCCTGCCCCTCGTGCAAGTGCTGGCGCGTCTCCGCTGATCATCCCACCCTCTGCGTTGGCGGCTAGGGCGAAGCAGGGTAAGGTCCAGGGGCATGGGTCATTGCCTCCGTCGTCGTTCTCTGCGCATGCAGGAAGGGCGGTGGGGTCGCAGGCGTCGTTGGTCAGTGCGAGTACGAGTTCGAGGTCGTCTTTTTGTGATGCTTCGAGTTTGGGTCGTGCGTCTTTGAGCTCTTCCCGTGTTTCTTTGAGCCCTTCTCGTGTTTCCCCGGCGACTTATGTATCCGTCTACCACCCTCCTTCCACTGCGTCGTCTGGTATGTCTAGTTCGTCTGTAGCTTCCACGGTTTCGACCACGTCTGCCGGATCGACTATGTCTGCGGTGTCGACCCTGTCTGCGGGATCAACTGCGTCCAAATTGTCGGTTACGTCCGCAACATCGACTACGTCTGCAACATCGACCACGTCTGCAACATCGACTACATCCGCAACATCGACCACGTCTACCTCCTCCTCAGCCACCATCATCCCCGCCCGAGCGAGCATCACTATCACTCGTGCGGGGGAGAATCTAGAGTTTCCTATGCCGCCCACGTATGCAGGTGGAATTGGGGCTGGTGTCGATCGGAGGACATCGTCCCCTGTCCCGTGTCGTACTAGTCCTCGCAACTCTTTGTCAAGCGCTCGCGACTCTCTCACCCCTCCTCCTCCATCGCTCGATAACGGCCGACTCACGCCCCCACCCGCACATGGGACGACCCTCACCCTTCCACCTCCACCTCGTACTCGTCTCTCCCCGTCTCCAACGGACTCTATGTGGACTGACGATGACGATGATACGGAGACGGAGACGGAGACGATATATGAGGACGCCGTGTCGATGGTGTCTGGGGTTTATTATAGTGCGCGGTCGAGCTTTGATTTTTGAGTTGGGGCGCGTGAGTTAACATCAAAATATGGGCTATGGCCACCCACATGCATGATGAGACGACGATTGTATGCCCCCCGCCCTTTCTTTTTCTTGCCTCACCATAGATTCTTGGACCGTCATCACCTTCACTTTGACTACATATATATCGCGGCCATCCTTCCCTCCCTTCCTCCCTGTTTGTTTTTCGTTCTCGTTCCTTTCCAGCTATCTCAATACCACGCTTTGTCCTCTTACAGGCTCTCCCTCGCTCCCTACGTAACGTTTCTTGGCACATGAATCCCACCCTCGTATATATCGAACCTTGTCCGCTTTATGATTATAATTATTGTACGCCCCTCATCCTCGTATTTAGTGTACCCCCCCCCCCCCCCCATCCCCACCCTCGCGTAATCGTAGTCTGGGCTCTTAAAAACTTCGACTGTAGAATGATTGCACTTTTTTTACTTATACATAATATATTATCTATTTGCCAATTGGGCCATGTCGTTTTCTGTGGTAGGATATTCTTTATCTAAATTATAGATAGACGTATAAATGAGTGCAACCCAGCAAAAAATTGAGTGGAGTTGGGCATAGGATATGATAATATGCAGTTAGGTTCAAGTCTATAAGTACCACCACTCTTTCAAAGGTTCGTGGTAGTGCCAATATTTTGTAACTATAGGAGCAAGTACTACACCAAATCACGAACAAGGATAAGTACTCATATCAAGGAAGCCTTACATAACTGTTTCTTATCTTGTTTATACCCTTCATTTTGTTGTAGTCATAGTACTGAGAATTTCAATCAACAATCATGGCTTCATGTGGCTGAGCACCTGAAGTTACTTGAGCAAACCCATCGATTTGAGTACGTATTATCTACGCCCATTCTACATTTGACAAGGGCTCAAACGGACTTGCGGATAATGTTCTTCGTTGAACTGGGTTCAGAACACGGTATGGCAGGACCAACAGAGACATCAAAGCTCACTCGCGGAAGTGGCAAGAGCGGATCTAATATCCCTGTTGAAAGTTGGAATGCAGCAGCGAGTGTACACCTGAAGCGACAGCAACTGTAACGCATCTGGCACTGGCATATGCAAGTGTTCTTGCGTCGACGTTTGCTCCCTCCAAATGTTTTGCTTGATGAATGCAAGAAAGATAAACTAATCCAACCTAACAAGCGCTCCAATCCCAAGGCTAGTCATCCACGGTTTCATGTTAGACGTCGTACTGCCAAAGTTATCGACCAAGGGGACACCGACATTACTGATTTGAGCAGGAACACTGACAAGAGGGGGCTGAGCATGGCGATGGGAAGGGTACCCACTGGAAGCCGAAACAAAACGCAAGCACGAGGAAGTAGCAAACCACGGACAAAGGAACCATCCCCAACTTATGAGTTAGGGAATATCGTTTCTTCTTGTCCTCTTCATGTTTGGAGGCCAGGAATGTTTCATACATCTGGCTATATCCTGCGATTTGAGGTGTAAGCCTTCAAAGCCGATTGACATTGAATGATGAAACGACGCACCAACAGGTATCTGGCCATTGCTTCATTCAACTTACTACTCATGGAATGAAACGTGCGAGGATTGTGTGAACGAATGAGGTCAATCAATGTCTCTGCACAAGGAGAAGCACGAGATAAATATACGTCAATTGGCGTCTTGTTGTATACAGAATTGAGAGTGCAAGATCCTGGCAGGAATAGAAACATAGACTTCTTCTCCGACCAGCCATCCACGCAAAACTGGCGTAGAAGTACTTCTCGGCTTTGACTGGGGTAATGCTGGACCATCCACACCACTATATCGGCACGATCTTGTGGGGTAAGATGATATCTGCCAGACCGGTTGGGATCCGAGAAAAAGCTGTCGAAAAGCTCGAAATGGGAGGAGGTACCCAGGAAGGAACGTGCATAGTCGAGAGAGTCGAGGTTTTGGAAAATGAAAAAATGAACGGCATGGATTGGTTTCAGAAATTCAACCTGCTCCAGAAGATGCAATATGGCCTTGTCGTAAAGTGAAATATATTTATTCCACAGAGCGGGATGCTGTTCATTCAATTTCTGTCCCCCCCCCCTTCAGTCAGACAGGATGGAATATTCAATAAAAATCAGCTGCACATACTTCTTTGAATAGCCAGTAGAGAATGACCGGATAAAGATCGCCCATTGGGTAATAATCAGTGATTTTCCTTGCATGGGGATCAAAGGCCCCCCTCCCTTCGTTCAAGTCATGTTGAGGATCAAAAAAATTATTTTCCAGTGCAAGATCAGCAATAGCATCCAGGCCTTGAAGGACGCCTAAGTTCACATGCTTGCGCTTCGGAAGTAATGATCTCCAGTTACGTATTGCCCAGCCTGAGGCTGATGATCACTGTGTTATCGATATGTTGGCACCGAATATCAGCAAACACATACGAGTATGGGCTTCAGATTTTCGTAGTACTGAAAAGAATGTTAGTTATCACCTATTTGGAACACCAAGATGGAAAATACCTATTTCGAGAGATCCAAACTGATTTAACCGTGGTGGAATAGTCGCCCAAAAAAGTCCTACAATTTTGGCATTTGTGATCTCTCTGTCAATGTAATATTTGCCGGACCGTGCGTTATCCATTAAAAAATCTGAGAATGACTTATGGCGAATGGAAACTTTTGATTCAACATCCAATACCGAGTGTAAATCCACGAGAAGGCGCTCAATTCCCCCAGGTTTGAGCTGGAACAACTCAGCAAGATACTCCAGATTCTTACCCTTCGGATAGTCGTCGTGAAAATGAATGATTTTCCCAAGGCAGAGCAGGATTGTCTCGACTTTGGACGCCGGTACCGCATCTAGAATCTGAGTATACAGGAGATCAATTTCTGCAAATGGCGAAAACATTCTGTGGGGCAGAGTCCCTAGAATCACGCCAAGTCTCTCTTGAGGGTGGAAATGTCGATCATCAAGAAACTTAATGATGGTGGATGCATAGATAAACTGTCCGGATGCTCTCCCAGCGAGAGATTGAATGGCATCTTCTGGAGGCCATGGTGTTTCGTGTATGCAATGCTCTTGGCGAATTCGTGAGAATTCCGTTGTTAAATAGGTTGCAATATCTTGCGTTGTTGTCTCATCCATGTCAAGGACAAAGTGGACAGTTGCAGACTGGAGGTCAGTCCGCTCGAACCTTGTCCGGATGTGGGATTCTGGGCGGCTAGTGATGAAAAAGCGTAGGGGAAGGTTGCTCGTCGTGAGGGCATTGGTAATTGAACTCAAGACATCTATCTGCTCTATCTCATCGGTGCATTCATCCAGTCCGTCAATGATGATCAGGAGCTGCTGTATTGAATTCCATTCCTGAGTAGCGAGAGAAAGGGGATGGATAATGAGATGTAAAATTTGTGAGTTTATATCCTTTTTGAAGATAGCAGGGTCATCCATGATCGCCTTTGTGATGAATTCTTTTGCGCCGGGAACGAAGAGGATGATCTCATAAGCAAGCGTGGCGACAAGACGTGCGCTTGTGTTCCGTTCGGAGCTGCTGCGAAAGAAGAAGAAAGCGGCAGCGAGGCGGACCTTTTGCTCGCCACATTCCGCGATGTTTTGCTTGCAGCGTTCTGCAATGGTCTGCGCAATCGCCGACTTCCCAGCGCCAGGTGAGCCAGAAAGCCAGAGTATCCTCTCCGCCGAATCGCTTTCGGCCCAGTTGAAGATTCTTTGCAGAATCCTTTTCCTCGTGGAAGCGTGACATTTGGGCTGTAGAAAGCGCTCCTTTGAATTATGCAAGGCAGTAGTTGCGACCAATTTGTGTAAATCCGCCAGTTCTAAGGTAAGATATCAAGTAAACATCAGAATAACGACCTCCGTAGGAAACTCATCTTGTGAGGAAGATGTTGTCGCGTTGTAGATGTGGGCAAGATGTGGGCATCGCCAGCGGTGTTGTAAAAGTTTCCACCGTTGATGTTGTGGAAATGTGAATCATTGAGCAGGCCTGGCTGTCGCTGGGAGCCAGGTAGTGCTGTCGACGACATGAACGCTGACTGTAACTAGCGCTCAAGTTTGAGGTTCGACTTGTAAGTACTAGGTGTGGGCTACACGTGCCAAGTACGAGTCCGCAAAGGAGAGGAGCGAGGGTTCTCGTTCGGGAATGTCTTCGAAGGAGAGCAATAGCACAAATAACGATCCCACTTTGACTGTCACGTAAAGTGAACGAAAAAGATGACCATAGAGAGGAGTTGGCAAGGTTGGGATTGGACATCCTCCAACATCAAAAATATGGCTATGGCCACGCCGCGTCGATATCGATGACAATTGTATGCCCCCTTTCTTTTTCTTGCGCTCTTTAAATGCGGTACATAGATTCTTGGACCTCATTTGCTTCCTTTGACTGCGTAAATATCGCGTCCCTCCCTCCCTCTCTCCCTCATGTATATATTGAACTTGGCCGTTTGAGAATTATTGTACGCCCTCATTCTCCTACTTAGTGTACCCCCCACCGACTCCCGGCCTCCCCGCTCCTGGGCACTCTCGAACTTCGACTGTAGAATGGTTTGGACTTTTTACTTATACATAATATATTATCTATCGCCAATTGGGCCAAATCGTTTTTTGCGGTAAGAGACCATGCTTTATTCATGGACGTTTTTGCGGAAGACGGGCGCATTGGGAGTTGACCCTTGATAAAAAGGTTTGCTCCGCATTGATCTTTTCTGGGCATGGTTTAAAAAACTGTTTGTCGTCCCTATAAGAGCAAAAAAATCTGTTGTCCTCGTTGGGAAGAGGAACCGCCCCCTGGCAACAGGACCAGAAGCCGTTGGGACCTGGGCTTGTTGGCAAAGATGATTTATGTAACGGGTCACGAAAAAGGTCGTCCCATGGTCGATTCACCCCCCAACAAGAATGAAAAGGTTGCACTCATAGGATTGGATGAACGGATGAATTCCACAAAAGTCAGGCAGGGCAGGTGCTCAAGTCTAAGCAGTACATCCAACACTACGGGTACACCTGGGGCTCTGAGAGGATGAGACGGGGAGATGTGTGAACAGTGGGGGTGGGGTCACTCACGTAATAAACGAGGGTACGGTATGTAATTAGCGGAGTTTACTGAAGAGTTTGGGTGCTGCGCAGTCCTGCGGGTGGTTGAATGTGTGAGCTTCGTATGGGTTGGGATAAGGTGGAAGGGTTGGAAACGTACGTCTACGCAGTGCATCATGCTATGACAAAAAAACAAAAAAAGGATCAGGCGCGGTTCTTAAAAGACGAAGTATGGAAGTGACGTACTGGACTAGGGAAAGTTGAAAGTGACGGACAGAGTTGAGTAAGTCGTTTGGAAGACACAGATACACTTACATCTAGGGGCATGTTAGATTTTTTGAAAAAGCGAGCAAAGAACACGTACAGCTCTTCAACGCAATCCTCGTGCTTGAACCCCTGCCCAGCGTGAACCTTTTCCTGACAATGCTCGAAATGCTTAGCCAAGGAAGCGCATTTCGACGACTCCTTGCATTCTTCTCTAATAACAGGATGGAGCTTAAGTTGGGTAAAGCGTTGGCAGTTGTTTTTGAAGAAGAAGACAATGGGCGGGACGAACATCTTCAGGCTCTGGCTCTTCCTCTTCCTGTTCGGCTACAGGCTGCTCTGGAGCTTCTTCTTCTACCTCTGCTTCGGGCTGCTGCTCAGCATCGGCGTGGACGGTTGAGATCAAGGAGGAGAAGAAAGCGGCGATGGAGCTCATTTCTTTTTGGGAGAGCGAAATTTGTGTTCGCCGGACTCGGAAGTAGGCGGGAAAGTGATAACGTGACCTTGGATGTAACGCACCCGTAACGACGATGCTTAAGCTCACAGATGACATCCTGATCTACATCTTATCCTTTCTGCAACCACCCTCCATCCTCTTCTTCAGACGGGTGCGTATGTTGTTGCCATCTTGCATCAAATCATCGACTGAGTCAGATACTTATAACTAGACCTGTAAACGCCTCCACCAACTCTCCTACCAGCGCATCGTCTGGACCAATGCATGCACAACCCACATCCTCTCAAACGCCTATCCCTTCCCATCCGATTGCCATTTACCCCAACTCAACCTCGACCTCCTCGAACAATATACCCTAAAATCATGGTACCTCGCCTCCAGATGGCGTCGTTCTGCGTTTACGCCACCAGCTCCTCGCGTAGTTGGATGTCTACGTAAAGAGATAACGTCAATTTCCGACGTTCGTTTTTTGCCTTGCTTGGATCGTACGTTGGTCGTCACCATTTCGAAGAGCATATGGAGCGGGTTGACTGTATGGGCGCTGGAGGGAGACGTCGTTGTGAAACGATGCGAGTGGTTTCCCAGAGGCGCCATATTTACTGGCTTTGCTGTGGAGAGTGGGGGGGTAATGGCGGTTTCGGTGTGGAAGGAAGGGTTGTTTTTTTCTCCTCTCAATAATAAAAAGTTGCTGATTGGAGCGATAAAGAGAACACATTGTACACATCCTCTCTCTGGACACCGAGACGTACACTCTAAACAGCATTGCGTCTCTCAATACAGTCTTCCGCCCGATAGCCCTGAGCGGCGACGTCTTAGCCCTCAGCGACGACATTTCAAAGTCTCTCTTATGGGACTGGCAGCATTCTACATACGCCATCCTCCAATCATCCCCTTTGTCCGACGACGAAAACCAAGGTGGAGCACGAAATCTATTCCAGGTTCATTTTTACTTGTACCGTTTATCCTTAGCTAACACCAAACCCTCAACCCAGTACGACCGCTGTATACAAGTCATATTCGCATACCACTCAATCCTGGTCGTCTCCGCACGATCAATTAACCTATTCCCCTCTCCCGTCTTTTCAACCATCCCTTCCTCCTCCTCTTCCTCTTCAGACACCCCGGCCTCCCTTCCCGCTGAGGAGCCCGATGCATACCAGGTGCACGTACCGCTGGCACACCACTCGTTCGGGTGGGTCGATGGCGTAGCCGTCTCTGCATCCGCACAGGGCTCGCACGTGGAGGGACAACGGCGGCGGGAGCAGCACGGCGCACTCTCCATCCTCTTACGACCAGAATCAGACGACCCGTGGTACCCGACTGAAAAACACAAATTGGAGATGTACACGCTGTATCCGAATTTGGATTTTGAGCCTCGTTCCCTCGATGGATCCACCACTGCTTTTCGTTCCTGCACACCACCCCAAGCCCAAGCGCAACTCCCATACGCATTCCCGCCTCGACTCACGTACTCCATCCCAACCCGGCATGGAGTCCTGCGCTGCACGTCCCTCGCGCTGGGGAAGTGTGGGACGGGCGTGTGGATTGAGCCGAGGATGCCGAGGACGATGGGGGGGCTCGTCCAAGATCCTCGATATTTGCGGGGTGCGACGAAGGGGGATGGGAAGAGGGAGAGAGAGAGGGTTATGTGTGCTGTTTTTCCGGGGCCGCTTTACGTGTCTCGTTTGGATGTGGATGGGTGTGAGCGTGAAGAATTGGAAACGGGGTCAGTGCCGATGCAGATACGAGGAATGGAGTTGGACCTTTCGGGTGTTATTGATGATGATGGTATAGGGGACTGGGCGGCTTTTGAGTATGATGAGAGTCGAGGGAGGCTGGTTCTTGCTTCGAGTTATGGGAGGGTGTTGGTTTTGGAGGTTTGAGGACTGTTCTTACGCTGCTGCTGTGCAAGGATGCATGCATGTATAAGATAAATCTTGGACTACGCCGAATATTGTAATGTTGTTGGATCTAGATGATCTACATGAGCGTAATTGGGATAATCAAGAGCACGTTCAATCATTACAAATCGACTAATTCCAAGGTCTGTACCAGCGACTAATTATATGTAACGAAACAGAGGGTTAGTGGGCTTCACCGGACTTTGCCAGTGGGGAGTCCCCCTTGGGCCTTCTTGGCGAGGTAGAGATGGACTGGAGCAGTCGACCTAAGCTTAGAGTCCGGATGTACAGGAGGTGTGGGAGATGTGACGGGGTGTTGGCGGGATGGATCCATGAGATCAGGAAAGTAATTTCGCCTGGGCCGTGGTGGATGTTTTGCGCCTTCGCCCCCTTCCCGAATACCGGGAACTTTCGGTGTCGCATTGGAACCAGGTGATTCCGAGGGTGAGGGGGACGGGGATGCCGCCCTGGCTTTGGCCAACTCCAGCTTCATGCTTTCTAGAGCACTGCGGGATTCTCGCAGCTGCGACTCTGTCTCCTCGCACCTCTTATGAGCCGCACTCAACTCCGATCTCACCTCCATCAGTTCTGAAGCCGTATTGTCTTGTGCGTTTTGGGACGCGACGAAATTTCTCTCCGCCTCGGCAAGGGAAGCGCGAACCGTGTTGAGCTCTGACAGCGTCTTCGCCTGAGAAGTGGCAGCTATTTCCGACCTCGACTTGACTTTGTCGAGCTGAGACGCAGTCCTTTCTTGTGCTGCCTGGGATGCCTGCAACTGTGATGTCAACTGCCCTATATTCGATCTTGCTTCTGCAAGGTCGTCCAACGTCTTCCCATGTGTCGCACGGAGTTGGTTAATGACGTTGACGCGTTCCACTGCCTCCCTCTGATTCGTATCCCGTAGCTTGGTCAGGGACAGAGATAAATCAGATACGGTGGCCTTAAAATCCTCGCAAGTTTTTTCGAGCTGCGTCTTTCTGAAGGCATCTATAGAGTTGCCGTCGAGCAGAGATTGAATCTGAAATCGGCATTCTAGGATTTCCCTTGCGTGTTGAGTTTTGAGGAGTTCGATTTCGCTTCGCAGGTCAGGATCCCTTTGCTAAGTAACTTTAATAAATGCCCCCGCGATCATGGATTGTGAGCGCACCTTTGCTGAAGTTTCCCTCTCTTGTTTCAACTGGGCGATAGCGCTAACCAGTTCATGCTGTCTGGCCTCCCATTCCTTGATTTGGCCTTTCAGGGCCTTGCCTTCGTCCTCCCTTGTTAATCTGTCCTCGATGTGTTGGGCTTTCATCTCTGCAATTTTCTCGTTCAGATCGATGACATCCCTCTTTTGCTGGAGCTTAAGCTTTTCCAGCTCCTTGTACAGCTCCGCACCAGCAGATGTCTCCTCGACAGTCTTTCCCTCAGCAAGCTCCTTCTGCATCTCGACGAATACGGGGTCAAGCACAACGAGCTCACTGACGATGGAGATCGGCGACAAGAATTCTGGACCCTCTGGAATTTCTCCTGGGGGGAATTTGCCAGATCGGACAAATTTGGATTTCCCTTCAACTAGCCCTTTGAAAAATCTATCCTTGGTCTTCAATTCTGTTTCGAATTCGATGCCCTGGACCAGTTCAATCTCGTCCCAAAAGGTTGTGACGACGACGACATTCTTCAGGGGGTCAGGACCGCATAATTTCTTGAACATCGTCATGTTGCGTTGCAAAGAGCCGCCAACTTTGGGATCACAGATATTGTGCAGGTATAAGATGCCGGAGAACTTGCGGTCCTCATTATACCTAGGCGGTTGTGGGTCGGGGTTACAAATAATAAGAATGAACTGCTTACTTTGCTTTGAGAAAAGCACCAATTTCTTTCAGAATGGCGAGGTCAGATTTACCACCTGTCTCGGCGGTGTAGTCGTTGAAACCCGGCGTGTCGACGAGTGTCACATGAAGGCCATTCTTCATCACAAAATCATACTCCTTGATGTCGCTGGTTTGTGACTCCAAGCCATGTCCAACGTCCGTGACATCCTTCCCGACTATGGCGTTGATGAACTTGCACAACGTAAGATGGCAGTCGATAGAGCGAGAGACCACCATACCGATGATTTCCCGGTCCCCGTTCCTCCCATGACACTATGGCAGCATTTCAATTAGGCGCTCAATGTGAAGATGTCCGACCTACGCTATTAAACCGGCTGGCTTTGTTTCCTTGATAGCCATTGTCGCACTAGAATTTTGGAAGAGAAAACCTTGAGAGGAAGTTGATGAAGCGGCAGTTCTGGTGGGATACCGTTATTAAAGGAAAAGGCGCGTGTTTTCTAAACTCGTACAAGGCGCTTAATCAAAGGGGTGATGGTCCTTCATCCCCCTTCGGATTGCTGAGACGCTGTTCAAAACCACGCCTGGAAGCCACTTGACCTAACCCGGGCCGATGTTACTGAACCCACTATCGATTGAATAATATGGCGGTGCCAACGTTTTATCAAAACCTCTGAGAATCAGGAGTGAGATTGACACACAGCGTTATCGGTGTTATCTGGCCAATCCAAGTAAGAGCGTTATTTGCTTTACCTCCCACTGGCAAAGAAAGCGCTGTGAAAGTTCAAAACCGTGGCATGAGCATGGTCTACCAACGCCTTGAGGCAAACAATGACGTGCAGCATAGATCAAAATCTGGGTCGTGGAAGCAACGTGTAACCCCAGAGCTCGACCCCATTCCCGTCCAATACTCCGTAATTGAGTTTCAGAGGTGAGAGACTGGTGAGATGACAGTCTACGGTGACGAGTGCGGGGTTACAGCGGAGTTGAACGTGAACTTTTCCGATTCCCCGCAACATGATGACAACCTTGCAGATCCTTGTAAGCGTATTTTTGGCACTCCATGCTGTTCGTGCCTTTCCAGAGGTCAAAGTTGCTACCTCGCATGCATATTATAGATTTTGGACTACGCCGAATGTTGTTGGATCAAGTGCATAACTGAGCGGGGTCTGGATGATCTGCAGCGTAATTGGGATGATCTGCAGCGTAATTGGGATGATCTGCAGCGTAATTGGGATGATCAAGAGCGCGTTCAATGAGTCCTGAGTGGACCTCTGAGGTCGAATGTTTTGTACAACGACATTCTACCAGTGGCTGTAGATATATGCGCGTTAGCTCTTGCGATGGCCCGAGGGGGGTTAGAAGCATACTTAGAGTCAATAAGATCCTCCACATCTCTCCTGATGATGAACCGCGGAATCGGGCCCTCCGTACTTATTCCCGAACTATAATGATGACATTTTGACGGAGAATGTTAGACCTTCCCCTCGGAGGATTCACCAGATAAGGCGACGGGGGATCGCAGCTGCAATGGCTGCGAGAGATTCCTTATAATCTTTCTTGGTAGCGACAAGGGGGAACGAGAATCGGTGAGGGGTGATTTTATCTAAATAAGTTAGAGCTTTATCATCTTTAGGAGGGAGTTGCGGGGGCGTCATTACATATCATCGCGCCTGAACCAAGCTCAAAAGAGTTGATTTCACGAAGAAAGTGGTCGAGGGTAAGGGCCACTTGTGGACATGAAGCCACCCCAAAGAGGGGGGAGTATGTCCATTTCGCGCAGGTGAAGAGCTCGGAGGGAAGCACGCAAGACTTGAAGCATGGATATGGGCGCGAAGAGCCTCAGTCAGCCTATTTCACTGGCGAAGATAGATACGCGCTAGAGCGAGCCTATAGGGTTCTTGAAGGTGAGTTGAAGCTTTCAAGCTTTCGAGTCGCGTGAAGAGGAGACGATAATGTCGCGATCGGCATATTGGTCTGCTCGTCAGAGTCACTGTCAACACTTGGGGAGAAGAATACCCGTTGAAACTTGAAATGAACCACAAGCAACGAGCGTGCACTGTATGCTAGGGCTTGGTATCATCAACAGGATGCAACAACTGCAACAAGCGCGTCTCCAGAAGATGAGCGCTTCCTCCATCCTGCGCCATCACGGGTGTATCTTCTAAATCACGCAGAACCTGGTCAACATGCTCAGCAGCGCCAGACATGTGTGCAACACGTGAACACGCAGCGCGTATGGCGAGGAGAGACGGCGAAGGGAGTGAAGGGGGATCACTGTTTCTCGCTATGCAGGCTGCTGCTACGTCAGGATCAACCCGGAACGTAACACGCTCACGACGTCCTATTGCCGTCATGAACAGCTTGTCCTTGACAGAAACGATCTTGTAGGTATGTTCCTAACACCGGTATGTCAAAAATCTGGATTAAAAATGCATAAGTTTGCTTGCCTCCCCCATCACTTCTTCTAACCAAAATTGTAGCCGGTCGAAAAGGACGTGTAGATCGCTCCGCATCGTGAGAATGTTGAAATATTTATGAACATTGCTGCCCACAAGATTCTCGGCCTTGTTGTTGAGACCAAAAATTTCGAGAATTGTCATCGCGCTGGCAGCGTACTCGGACTTAAAAAAACTCATCAGCACTGGCACCACGCAGGCAAGCACACAATCGCACCTTCTGCTCGCCGTCCTGCGCAGTCTCGGAAAAGATATGGGCACATTGCGTAACGGAACTTGTATCATTAGCAGTGATACGATCTTCCAGCTCAGGGTGGAGAATGACCGAATCGAAATCGTAATGCCCGGTAAGCATACAACGATACCCATCGCGCATGAGTGCCTGGAAAAGGTTAGATATAACCTGACATTGGCGGCGTGGAGCTTACATTCGCACGAGCGCTGCTTTCTGTCGTTGGGGTCTTCATTTCGCTGAGAATCCTGTCTCGAACAACGTCTAGGGACTGGCGAGAAGGATGATCGGAGCATGTGGGGATTGGGCCTCCATTGGACCGAACTGGAAGAAGGTTAAATTACAGCCAAGTAATCAATGAATATACGACGAACAAACGCGTATGAGGTGATTGCGATAGTACAATCCCATATCCTGGAGATTCTTACTCCGTGCTTTGGACTCTTCCTTGCCACGGACGGCATACCCGGAAATCGATAGGCCTGAGGTAATGTGCTTGATGAGATTCTTGTACGGAATGAGGCCAAAGGAGTGCCTGTCATGTAGCCACAGATCTTGCAACAAGAATCCCAGAACGCGAATGCCAATGAGCGGGTCGTTGTACTTTGAACCAGGTTTAGTTGAAGCCACTTTCAGAGCTGCTCGTTCCGCTTCAAGTATATAAGGCCAGATGATTCTGCCTTCGTGATCGACCTTGACGTCGGCTAGAGAGGGGAGGCTGGACATGAGTTTTGCATGTGGATGTGGCAAGAGCGTGGAGCTGGCACTAGCTAGTAGTCATGAACGGAGCTCTTCGAACCACGGTCTCTCAAATTGTGAACATACCATAGGCAAGCAATGTCCGGTCACTTCTCTTTTATTACCATGCTCCGTTTATTTAAAACCAATTCCCTTCGATAGTTGGCCACTCAAATGCCAATGCTAGAGCTTAAAATGTTATTGCTGTCCAAAGTATTTCAAAAGGTCTTGATCTATTGGGAAATCTTGTACAAATGCCCACCAGCCTTGCCAAACCATTCGACGCTCGCCCTGTTGTTGTCATTTTCTTGGGCGCCTTATGGGGAGTACATACTGGTACTAGCGCCTTTCAACGAGGTCTTGGACCGAATCTGAACATCGATCTTGGCTTTCGCGTCCTCTCGTCGTGATCTTTATCTTTTCAAGTAAGGACGACTACGCCGACAGCGGGAATTATCCAATGATGGCGCCAGACATTTACCACAGCATCTGGCGAACAACCGCCGCAACAAAGCCGCAAACCTCCCGAGCTCTAGATAATCATCTGGTCCTCCATGTGATCTCAGCATATCTGTTGGCTTTGTGAAACAATCAGTCTCCGCACTGACCGATGTAATTTCAAACCAATCCTGTTGAAAATACCATTCGCCGACATCTCAGGCGATGACGTCGCCAACACGGTCACCTTTTGTCTGTTAGGCTTTCCCCGGGTTTATAAAGGTGGCGCGAGCTCGATAAGAAACTTTCAATCTGATGCTCGTCCTGCAAATCCTCACAGCAGTGCTCACCATTTCCTTCGCAAAGGCGAACCCTCTCGTCGTGGATGTGCGCAACTGGGAGAACCCTACTGCGGATGGAGCCTTCAAACGCGGGGAATTGGACGTGGCCAGTCCTGCTAGTAATTATGCCGAATACATCCCAAGCCCCACGGAAACCAGCCTGACATATCATTACTACCAAGAACGTGCCACTTGCCTAGATCAATTTGTCTGGTACTGCCAGATTCCTGCAGGAGCATGCATTGCTGCCGTGGCAAACCTCGTAGGTGTTTTTCCCCGACAGCTTTACTTGTTGCTGAAAGATGTTATTCAGCCAACACCCGTCACCCTCTGGTCTCTCCTACCTTGCGGCATCGCCGCTCTTTGTGGAACAGTACGCAATACACGCGCTTGGTGTGAATTAGGCTAAATTTTCATTCTAGGTCACTCTTGTGCTCGGGGCTCTCTGTTGCAACGGCATTATCAAGAACTGTGACAAGACGGGTTTTACATCGATTGCTTCGAGTACCCACCCTCTCAGTGGCAATGTTATGGCGGCACTAAACGGGGGTGGCGGCCAAGGCAGCAAGCCATTCACCAGGGGTTCGTTTATCAACAGTATCCTTTTCCCCCCGACTAATGGGCAATTCTAGCAACGGTCCGGAAGGAGCTTGACAACTATTCAAAGAGCAAAGGTTCTAAGACTCCTAGGTAAGCCATTTGTCATGGGAAACCTGTTTAGTGCGAAAATCTGAGTGCAATTTCCAGTGAGAGTGAATTTAACGGAATGTACAACAACTTCTTGAGTCGTGCTTTCGTTAGTTCTTCATCGCATATGATTCAGCCTTTTTTAACTGACATTTTACCCCGATGTATAGTGTAGCTTTGGGCCTGGAGAAGGGGGCAGTAGCTGCCAACCCGCGAGTGTTTCGTATGATGCTGTAAGATCACGTCCTTCTTGCGTTGAGTACTGAATTCTCACTGACGTTTTCGTTCTTCCAGTTTAATGATTACCTTCATCGTCCATAGATGGTCGGCGTACATTTCGAAGATTCTGGGATAACACTCTCTCGTTTGCTTGTTTTTATTAGCTATTCGTTGAATGCATAGCAACCATATATATGTATGTGTCGCCCTCAACAGTTCCATCGTACAACTGGATTTACCTCCTGTTTCTGCACAATTAATATCTTCTGAACGTGGTATGTCTTTGAGGGAAACAAGAGCCGCTTCTTTCCTTTCGAATATGAGACCAGATAAGAAAGAAAAGTGATTGGCTTGGAGTTTGTTTGGCAGTAGAATATTGGAAAAGTCGAAGCAAACTCAGGTGGCTTAAAAATGAAGAGGTTGAAAGCGCCTTCTACAATAGAGCAATCAGAAGGTGGTCAAGAAGGTGAGCACTGAAACATACCAAAGTAAGATTTTCATTTCGAATGTCGAATTTTATCTCTTCAAGGTTTGGAGGTTTCTTTGACACAACTAAGGGGATGATGAAATCAACCCACCAAGTGAGTTCTGGATAAAGGTATACTCACCTTCACATACTTTGCACAGTCTTTGGCTACGAAACTGCCAAGTGAGACTACATCAGGTCAATGTTTGAAGAGAGCACTGCGTAAGTCACCAGGGCATCCCCGACACAGATCACGCCAACATGTAGCAGCCACTTGTAGAGAAAATTGTAGTCCGGATCATTGGAAGGAACGTTAGACCTTGTGGGTCATTCCCATCGTCTCCTTCTTGATTCTGTAGACTTGAAGAGTGTGAAGGTGAAGGTTGAGAAAAGCACCAGACACCCGACGAGTTCAGAAAAGACTGTCGTAAGAGAAATTCTGCATTGTGACATTCACGACTCTGCCCTACGTTTCATCGCGTAAATACGAATGGGGGCCACCAAATGAAGTTGCATACCAGTGAACGTACTGCGCCAACGATGGATCCCGAATTGTGACAATCTCTAACTCGGAGTCCAGTTGGCAAACCGATTCCGCAACGCCCTTCTTCGCAAGGACCTCGCTGAACTTGCGGTTTCTGGTGGTTGTCTTGGTGATGATCCGCTTGCACACGCAGGCTTCAAATCGCTAGCATACGAGGGGCAAGAAAATGCTGCGAAGGGATCTGCAGGGAGTCTGGGGAAAGAGAACGGAAGGTGTTGTGATGCACGAGACAGCGTGCAAGGTTGACGGCCTCCTTGTGAGAGGGTATGGAGATGCGAAATATTTGGTGGATGTTGAGGGATGTTGACGGGCCTCCGTGAGCACTGAGCATAAGGCCAACCTCTCAGGTTCACTCTGGCCAGAGCACATTCTTGGTGGCATCCTTGTAAGAAATCGAGAAGGCTCTGCTCAGGTTCGACTTGGCGAAGTCTTGACATTGTCCGCTACTTGGTCAATTTAGTAAATTTGAAACAATTCTGAACATCACCCTCTATACTAGTGTACATAATATTCGGAGGATGTCAAGTACATCTCAAGACAGTGTGGCATCAAACATGAAAACTTCGGATTGACGCTCCTGTTTAACAACCAATCTTTTCTGAACGCCATCCCGTTGTGGGATATTTTTAAAAGCGACCATAACTGCCCTCCTCTTACGGACGAGATCCGCCATTGTGTAGGGGTCGCCGTTGAAAAGATATCCCTCGTTGAAGTCAAAGCAAACCGTGTGGAGCCGCTTGAACACAGACAGGTTCAAAATTGCATCCTAACAGAACAATAGGAAGGTAGTCAAGAATCTGAGGGTTGAAACACACCGGAGTAAGAGTTGGGTTGCGAATGTCAAATGTTATCTTTTCAAGGTTTGGGAGTCGCTGTGCGACGACTGAAGGGGTGATAAGTCAATAGATAAAGTATGAGTTTCAGGATAAAGGTAGAGCCACCATTGATAACTTCTGCACAATCTGTGCGTCCGAAGTCTCCAAGCGAAACTACATTGGGGCAATGTGCAAAGAGAGTCCTCCAGAATGCCTCGGGGCATCCGCCAATGCAAGTAACATCTTTCACGTTGGGGCAAGCTGCCAGGATATAATGGCCAGGCGAAGGCACCACCAAAGTACGGATTTGAGGAAATGTTAGGCCTTTGAACACTCTATAGGTTATTTCCTCCCTGAGCCCAAGGACTTGGAGAGTGTGAAGGTTAGGAAAGAGCGCTAAACATCTGGCAAGTTCGGCTAGAACTCTGTCGTAACAGTAGCTCTGTAATATAACGTTTACAACCCTGCCATTCATTTCATTTCATAAGTAGATGTAATGACAAGAATTTGGAAGGCTGAGCATACTGAACGTATTGCGCCAACGTTGGATCTCGAATGGTCACAATCTCTAACTGGAGCACTAATTCCGTTGCGATATCCTTGGAGATAATATTGAGGATCTTACGGCCTGAATGCCGCTCGCTGTCGATCCACTTGCTGGCACAGACTTCGATGCGTCGCCAGACATGGAGCAAGAAAATGCTGCGAAGGGATCTACAAGTCTGGGAAAGAGAACGGAGGGTGTTATGATGTGCGAGGTAGCGTGCATGATAGACAGACTGCGTGTAGGAAGGTATGGGCACGCGAGCGAGGTGAGAGGTGACCTCGAGAAGGAGTTCAACAGGGAGTGATGGAAATCCACAGATGTTGACGGGTCCTGCAAGCATAAGCCGCTCATTTTCCAACCTCTCACTCCGGCCTGAGCGCGTTCTTGGAGGCATCTTTCTGTAAAGATGCAAAAAGAAAAGGTTTGACTGCAACGAAACCTGAAACAGAATGACGTTCCCGTGATGGTCACATGATCGCACCTAAAGCGCGCCAGTACCGGTGTGCACAGGTGCGATGCTACCTGAAGGAAGTCACACTAGGGTCGGTCAACATCCAACACTATCCTGGGTTTTAAGCAACCCTGATGTTCGCGAGCGCTTCTGGTTTTCTCGTGCAACATAGTACATTCAATGAGGTTCATGGCGATCTCAATCAGGGTACCCGAGGGTTATCTGGTATGTTCCTTCATATTATTTACCTTTCACCTCACAATGTTTTCAGGGCTTCAAATCCTTGACCGAGTTGTTGCGGCTGGCGCAATGCACGACTCAGCAGAACGTTTCCCACCTCCTAAATGCCATCCTCGGACTCGACTCGCAATCGTAAATGATATTTTAGGCTGGGTCAAAGATCCTAACCACAGGTCAAAAATATTGTGGCTGAATGGGCCAGCGGGTGCTGGGAAATCAGCCATTGCACAAACTATTTCTGAGCTCTGCGCCGAGGACGACATCCTCGCAGCCAGCTTTTTCTTCTCTCGCACAGCGCATGGTCGGAATCATGCTAAGCAATTCTTTACGACAATCGCATACCAACTGGCTGTCAATATCCCTTCCCTCAGACCGATCATTGAGGAAGCTGTGGATGTCAATCCGTTACTGCCCACCAAATCCATGGATCTTCAGTTCTCGAAACTGATCATCGAACCAATACAGACAAACCAAGAGACTATCTCTCTACCCAAGGTCATTATCATTGATGGCCTTGACGAGTGTCGGGAGCAAGATGACCAAACCCGCATCCTTCAGCTTATTGGCCAAGCATGTGAGCAACGACTTCCCATCTGCTTTTTCATCGCTAGCCGACCTGAACCCACCATTCGGGATGCGCTTGACTCCCCTGTGGTTCGGCGTTCATCGAGGTGCCTAGTCCTGGATGATTCCTTCCACCCTGACGATGACATAAAAATCTTTCTGCAATCCGGGTTTTCTGACATTTTAGAGAAACATCGACGCACGATGCAGTCGGTGCGATGTTGGCCTTCCGAAGCGGACCTTCGAACGTTGGTTTTTCGATCGTCAGGACAATTCATCTACGCGGCAACAGTCTTGAAATTTGTTGATGATCGACGTTATCGGCCCACTGACCGTCTCAACGTCATTCTTGGAACGTCGCCGGCCCCAAATTCATCTACTGCGTTTGCAGATCTAGATGCTTTGTATTCTCAAATCCTCTCTTCGCCATCCAATACCCCCGAAACCTTTCGTATACTTGGCGCGCTGATGGTTATTCATATGGAAGATCTGTTTAATGAGTTCCTGGAACATTTTTCCACCTTTTTTGAAGATCTTCTCTTTATTCAGCGTGGGGACCTATACCTTGCCTTGAGCGGCCTTCACTCCTTACTTCAAGTCCCAGACCCTCTCGATCCGGAGACGGCACCGGCACCTGTGCTGCCCTTCCACAGGTCATTTACCGACTACTTGGTAGACCATCTCCGCTCAAAGGAATTTTGCATCGATCTGGGCACTTCCCATGCTGATCTTACCCGTTGCTGCCTTCGTGCCCTCACAGAGGTTTATCGTGAAGGCTTCAAATTCGGAGTTGAAGGAAGTATATCGGGGGAAGTCTTGGTGTATGCCACAAGGACCTGGTGTCTTCACTGTATAAACGCCAATCCGGATCGTGAATTGATGAATGACCTTGAAGCTTTCAGTGTTGTCCAATGGGTTGAAAGGTGTCCTGGCATACAGGATCCTGACGAAGAAATTGAACCACTGGTTGAGTTGGCTAAGGTATTGGAATGGCTATCCTCCAACGTAAGACAGATGTTCTTTGAATGTGTCGAACTTAACGCAAGTTTTCTTCAGCCATCCTCAGTAACACAACGTATATTTCAAACACATTCGACTTCTCTGGATGCGTACTTTATGGAGTCTTTGGCCAAATGCGCTCGCCAAGATAAACTTCCTCTGTTGCTAGCCGTTCTCGTTTTCAGCTCAATTTCCCCTTACGACGCTCGGTTTTTTCTTGAGCTGTCCGCTGAAGATATGCCTGGCATACTGAACCCATTGATATCCATCGTATCCTCAGATTATCTGCATTGTGATTCCTTGTTTCGCGCTTTCCTGGTTGATCCAGCTCGTGCCAGAAGTTATCTATAATCTGGTTGACTCTTCAACTCATACCCGTGTCATCATTCGTCTTCTAGAATACATCATCTCAAAAGCCTCACCACACGGCTTCCCCCATACCTTTTTGCCGACATTGAAATCCTGGACTTCTCATCTCCCGTTGGCCTTCCCCACCGTGGAGCTTCTGGACTATCTCCGTGCATTGCCTTCAATTGCGGTGATGAAACCTTCTGTCCACCCTTTAGTTACGATGGAGAACAATATTCAGGTCGTTCTCGACTGGCTCCAAGTTAGTGGTTCCTTCAGTGTGGTTGGTTGTCAGGGCGTTAATGTCCACTTCCTGTAGAACCTCAATTCTCCTCCTGAGGACGTGATCACTTCTTGGCAAGAACTTCAAGATACCACTGGTCACCAAACCCTTGAATGCTATACACAAATCCTACCCAGCGTTCAAACCCTTCACACTTGTTGTCATGACTCTTAGACTCACGTCATCCATCTCCCGCTGAAGCGCACCATTCCGTTTTGCAGTACCCGCTGGCATTTGGACTCTCTATTGCACCGTTGTTTTGGTAGCGATGCGACCCTTCTTATCGTCGGTTCAACATCACCTGATTCTGCTGTTCTGTTCATGTTCGTAGACGCAGTTTGCAGGCTGCTCCACTTGGCGAAATTCTTCGACATGACCACCAAAGCTACTTTTTTTGGTCCGCAACGACTACAAAATCAGCTACGAACAGCTTAACAAACCCGCCGATACCCACCCTTTATCCCGACAACATTCACCTTTCTTGGTCCGATTACTTCTTCACCGAGTACAACGCTGAGTATCTGTTGACCACCATGTCACGGTTTTGCGTTCGATCTGCTCTGTCACATCAACGTGACAGGTTTTTCAACCGACTGAACCAAGACTGAACGCATTCACCAAGATATCGCAAAATTGACAGTAGGCTAGCGGCATCTCGTAACCAATTCGAATTCGAATCCTTGTCATCCATGGGCCTTGACCACCTTCGCTTTATCCAACCCCCCTTCGAAGTAACTAGACAACTATGTCTTGTGTGAGCCCCAGCATATTGCATCAATTTCCTACTTTGTTGCAAAGTAAGCCAAGGTTTTGCACACAATAAACCATAGTTACTGAGAAGCCATTTCATGTAGCAAGCTATTGTCGCTGTCGTCTTCACCTGCTCAGCTTCTGTCGGATGGAAGCTTTCGCAATTGTGCTGATTGCTGTACCAAGTACTGCTGCTATGCGATTGTATCTCACATCTAGGTACAACGCATATTGTTCGCTGGTTCTGTGCGCCGACGAGGACAACGCGAAAGATTTTGCGAGTAGGTAAGCCACCTCGGCTTCAAACCCGACCACTTGTTGAAAAGCTTAAAAGGATCCCCTGCTGCACCTTCGAGCCTTCCATGACAAGGAGGAAATACGCAAATCACGGCTTCACAGGGTCAAACAAGCGCGGGGGCTTCCTAAAGCTTCGTCTAGCATGATTCCTCCTTCCTGTGCTGGGCTCAGACGTGGTCGTAGTTATGACACGCACCCTGATCCTCGGCAGTTTCTTCAACACGTAAGGTTTAATTCTCTTCATTTTATTCAAATTCTAAATGGGAACAGACTTGTTCTCAATCGGTTGCACGGAACACGTCATTTATCTTGTTCCACTGTGGAAACTACGATAGATTTGGCGTTCGCCATCGTGAAACACAGACTCTCTGTCTGTCTGACCTGATTGACGTCAAACATTGCAAGGATCCAGCATACGGCAAGCTCCAAGTTGGTCTTTACTCTGCAGCGATGCAAGACGCCAAGGAACGCTTAACGCATGTCAAGGAGCCTACAGAAGTCAAAGCTGCGAGTAAAACGCGTCGTCTTCCAGACGGGATGAAACAATCAACAAAGCGGGGCAATAAACGATGCCGTATTAACGCCAATCAACCAGGGAAAGGAGACGATGAGAGTGACGATGTAAGCATCTCTCCTAACTGCCTCCTTACGCCTAATGTACAAATTTCAGCTCTTTAGGGATCAAATCGGGAGAAGACGAAATGGCGAACCTACGACGTTGCTTGCCGTGAACCCGACAACCTCAGACGGCCTGCGACAAGTTTAGCAATGACTTGCCGATATCCGCTTTCCTGCTCTGCCATATCCTCGCGTCCTTTCGCGTTCTGTTCTTTGTTTCTCTTATACCTGTTGTATTTTATGGTGGACATGGCTCATCTCAAGGAATGGTGGGTCGACATCTCTCTGACCCCATGATACATTACTACGTCGGGGTATTCATTTTTGTACCCGTTTTACATGCACATGATATCGATATATTTATCCCTCCATTTAGATGTACATAGACGTATATCTACCTGTAAAATATCTTTCTAAAGTGTCTTTCTATTCCGCAGCGTCCGGCGCATATCTATGTTAGTTGTCCCTTCCCTCCTCCAGTGATAAGGTAGTAGAGTCCAGCCCAAAATCCTCGGCACCCTCCCAAGACCCCCACGCAGCAAAGTCGTTGGATAGTTGACGGTGCTCCACGACCATCTTGGTCTTTCGCAACGGTCCGGTTGGGGTACCGTCGTAGATTTTGTGCAAGGTTTCTTCAATGGAGGTAGACGTTATAAGGAGGAGTTTTCCGCGGGTTGGATGTAGGATTTGACGTAAAGTTTGAGCGATTTTGGTATTCGTTACCTGGGTTGGTTGACATCAAGTCAGTATGCATGGAGGTGTGTAAGGGATGAAGAAAGGTACCTCGTTCAGAAATGGTGGGTCTACGACCACCACGTCCACTTTACCCCTCAACGCCTCAGGAAAGACGTCTGGCTCGTCGAGGTCATATGGGGTATACTGCTTAGACGAGACGACCGCAAAGCGTTGGTCGTACTCCAAGAGATGGGCACCTGGGAGATGGTTTAGATGTTGGAATGCGACGAAGCCTGTTGGGCAGCAGAGGAATGCTATAGTTGTTTTCGGGGTGCAGAGGGTGTGAAGGGCGCGAGCGAGGTGGTTGGCGAAGGGTTCTGTGTACCTAGAGATATAAGGTTAGTGGAGAAGGTAAGGGAGAGAGAGGGCTGCTTGCCCATCTTTTCAAGCTCGAAAGAAGTGGGTTGAAAGTTAGATAGAAGATGTCGTCCTGACAGTTAAGAGGCGACGGCGTCCTGTGTGTGTGGTACGCCCCTGGTCCCGATTCCAACCCGTGGTCCATCCTTCATGCGTACTTTTCAAGTGTTGCATCCTGACTGGCCATGTACACGTCGGCCTCTGAGTCCATCATGCGTTTGGCTGGGAGGATATCCCGTATCCCGCTTTTTATTCATCGGCTTTCTATTACTGGGTACTCACCAGAATTGGCTCAGCTGCCAGTCTTCACCAAACGCGAGGCGAAATTCCGCTACGCTGATAGGTGATGGTTTGGTCACTTCTTCTTCGTGTTCTTCGTCATGGCAATGCTCATTATCCAGAGCTAGACCTGATATGCGCGCTGCGGCTTGTTCTGCTGCTAGCTCGTTAAAGCGTCGTTCTTGGTCTGCTTTGTCGCAGAGGAAGGCGTCGAGAAGGGCGAGGGTGTTTACATTGAGTGCTGGTGGCGAGCCGGAGTGGTCGGAGAAGAAGGAGGAGGATGTCGTTGTAGGCGAGTGGCGTATCGCGAGGGCTGCTGTGGACATCGTCGTTGGAGGAGGTTGGGAGGAGGACCGAGGTGGCCAAAAATTTGATCACGGAACAGAGACGAAATAGACTCCGACTTCCGATCATCTTCAACGTTGTCAACCAATTATCAAACACGGACGATAGTGGGGAAGAAGAATTGTGATTCTCGCTTGATTCTCGCCTCTTCTGGATAACTTGGTGCTCGTTCTCAAAGTATTCATATTGCAGCTGGAATCTCACATTTCAATTTCAGGAAACAATCTCCCATTGGTGCGCTTCCTAGCATTCAAATAGCATTCGTGCTTTGGAACTGCAAAGATCAAAAAGAACGGTTCAAGCTACACCCGTCGGATCCACTGCGTGTTACAGTTTTGTGCTTGCGAAGAAACCCAGAGTAGACCATGGCAAATCGTGATACCTAGGTCACGATAGTGCGAGAGGAAAACCGAAGTTTCTTGTGTTCGCGGGTGGATGGATATCTTCAGCTTGGAGGAATTTCGATGCCGGTGATAATGCTTCGCTTTATGGCGCGAATGCGATTGTTGAGGGTGCGTTTGCGGATATGTTGTGAACGTCGTTCTGACTTTTTTAAAGTTTCTTTCAAGGGTGTTGCATATGAACAATGTCTAGAGTTGGTTTAGAGTCTTCCTCGTCCTTTTGTCGACCTCTATTGGCAATGTGAAGAACACAACTGTTTGGGAACCCATCGCGGCTACGAACCTGCCTCTCAGCGAAAAAAAAAACTTGAATTGTCAATCCCCCTGTACCACTTTCCTACCGCAATTTGGGGTTGAGACTATGGAATTAGTGGGATGACCCCATCACGTTGTTCCTTCGTCACAAGTAAGTGCTACCGATTTCCATGTGTGGTGCTATCTTGAACTACTTCCCTTGAGTTAGCCCAGCTTCTTCTTCACCGACACTTGACGGCGTGCTCTGACCATCAAAAGAAAAGTAGGTTGCTTATGGATTGAAGGAGAAAAAGGACGCTAATAAAATACCCTTAGAGCCTATTATTCGAAGCATTCTCCTACCATCCTATGCTTATTTTCTCAAAATTAAACGCGGAGCCCGTGCAATACTAGACCAAACAAACACCTACTGCTGGCTTCTCGTTCTCCTCCTCTTTCCCCATTCACCTGCGCACTCTCCTCTCCTTCCATCCATAGCGACACCCTCCATTTCTTCGTGCCCGCCCGTGACATCTCGAAGAACGCCAGGAACCACGATTTGGTCTCCAAGTGATCAAAGCACAGTACGTTTCCACATCCTCCTTCCACTCAGCGAACTCACAGATATATGCGGTTTATAGACACTGGCCCTGTTGACCCCGCCATACTTATTTTCCAGCCCTCGCAAAGGTTACGCAATGGTTGTGCAAGCTCCACGATTGGAAGTCCAGGATCTGGGCTCCGAACCATTCTCGGTCTGTTGAAACTCCCTTTTGCCTCCTTTGCACTCTAATACCTTGGCCGTAGAACACCTTTTCTGGTCTGTTTGGCGGGCTTTCGTTCGATCAGCATTCTCTGGACCTTGACCGCGCTACCTGTGAAACGAACTGCAATACCCATGTGCGCTTTTTAACGTTGGTAAGGTTGTAGCTGACTCCATGCACTCTCTTAGAAATATACGAATTTGTCTGGGTGGGATGATGATGACATTGAGGTATGCTTTCACATCTGCTAGTGGTTTCAATGGTTGGATTCAAGCTGTTTGCAGGAAATCATGATGATGATGCCCAAAAAATTCCCCTCGACGCTTTCTACGATACCAGAGGACTTGGAACCGACCTCAGCCATCACAGTGCGTTCCCTTCTGTTATATTTACCCTTTCTTACACTCGACTGCAGCATTCCCCTGCGCTATCTGATTTTGAAAGCCTCCAGCCTCCTCAAATCACTCTCAAATCGATTACGACAACCCATTGCCGGAACCGTAGCACAGGGAAACTTTTCACTCTCAAATCCAAGCGGGTGGACTCTCAGGCAGTTTCCCGTTGGCCTGAACAACTTTTTTTAGAATGTATGCGCGATTTCCCCTCGACGCAGGTTCAGACTGCATTCATCCCGTATTTACATGCGGTGTTTCAGGAGGGGGAGCAGATGTATCTGGTTTTGGTACGCCGTCTGCCATGGTTTTCAGTTTATATGCTAATTAGAGCGGCTTGGAAGGACCCCGAACCTACGCTCACCTTGCGCGGTCTTGTTAGTAGACATGATGGCTTTCTGGCGGCTGAAATCGTTCTATTCTACGCTTCCGAAATTGTGAGTTTTCCCCTCCTACGTGACAGCTGGAGTAACGCTTTCTTAAGGCAATGGCGATCTCTACCCTCCACTCTGCAGGTGTAATGCACAGAGATTTGAGTCCCTCGAACGTGATGATTGATGGCGAAGGACACATCCTTTTGACATGTTTTGAATGTGCAGAATTCTTAGGTCCCTCACGGAGCTTCTTGAGTGGAAACAGGTCTATGGCAGAATCGGAAAGCAAGGATTATCATGCTCCCGAGATCTTGTTGGGATGGGCACACGATTCGGCTGTGGATTGCTGGGGTTTTGGGATGCTTTTGTATTTCATGTTCCTTGGGACGGTGAGGCTTATTTTCTTGATAAATTTCAGTCAAATTTCATGTGCCCCTCCAAAGCACCCCTTTCGTTCTGGGGACGCTGTTGAAGCCGACGACCATCAACTACTCAAGGATAAGATTCTGCAGGGCTCGATACCATCCGAGATGCTCTGCACTGTTGAGTTTAGAGCCAGGGATTTGATCTTGAAGGTATGGGCTTCATATACGCGGACGTTTCTTGGCCCTAAACACTTCTTCACAACAGTGTTTGGAACGGAATCCTGTTGGTAGGCCCGACATTGAAAGGATCAAGGAACATCCGTACTTTTCGCGAACGTAAGCGACACATATCTTTTCTTATGTTGGCGACTAAACTACCTCAGATCCTGGGAGGTGGTGGCTGCGAAATGTAGCGAAGGTTTGAAATTGATCAAATTTGTCGATACCGTGTATGATCTTACCGGCTAACGTAGTGCCTATTGTCCCACAACCCATCTGCGGCCGAACTATAAATGAGACCAGCACGTTGAAGAGAGCTGCATCTTTGACACCTTTGACACCTTTCAGGTCGACCATGTTGGACTCAAATCCTCCTCTGGTCGACTGGAAGACCCGGACGATCATTCCTCAGCTTCCTGAGATTTTCCAGTCTTCGATTTCGATTCTGCCAGTTCAAGAAAACGGTTCTTTCTCTCCCGTATCCCCTGTTGACGGTCAAGCTTCGTGCGTAGAAGATGCTGGACTGGACGAAGAAGAGGGCACAGAGGCCAACTCTACCGAGCGCAGAGCACGTTTCTGGGATGCGTTTGACAGGGAGCTCGAGGGTTCCTTGGACGCGAGCAGAAACGCTGATCGTGAATCAGTCATATCGGTGAACGTCATTTCTGGGCCTACGAAGCTACGCCGCCAAAAGTCCTTGATCTATCCGCAGCAACTCTTAGCAAGCTTGAGCACGACGTCCTTCCAGATCCAGAACAAACTTCGGAATAGGAGGATGACGAAGAGTAAGACCAAGTCAACGAGTGCTTTGCGGAGACAAGATCTACAGGAGTTCGACTTGCCCGTTGGAATCGAGCAGATCGGTAGTGGCATTGGGTTCACTTATAATTTGCCCGTTGTCACGGTGTCGAGCAAGGCTTCGATCTGTACCTCAGTGCCGAGAACGTGCTATGGGAGGGCGTTGCAGCAACTCGGGCTTGGAATTGGACTTGGGTTTGATAGCGGCAACAGGAGCATCAAGAGGCACGGGTATGCGAAGGGGACGGGCAAGATTAGGGTGCGAGAGGGGGGACAGCTGCAAGAAGAGACTGGTTCAAGGGAGAAGCCAGAAGATTTGAGTTCGAGGCAGCAGCAAGATTCGAGCTTTGAGGAGAAGCAGCAGGATTTGAGTACGGGGAAGCAGCAAAATTTGGATTCGAGGGAGCACCATAACTCGAAATCGAGGCAGCAAGATTCGAAATTAGGGCAGCAGCAAGATTCGAAGTCAAATTCAACGAGGAGATTCTTGAAGGAGATGTATAGGTGCCCAAGCTGGATTTTGTCTACTCCTTTCGGTGTCCCATCTCCCTTGGCCCTTACGGTTGCGAACTCTGGGAACGAAGCTGCTGACGTCGGATTGAATGGGAACTTGGATCTGGCCTCGGAGGTTCTGTTGGACATAGTCGCGCCAACACCAGCGGAGGGTGCATCTGCTTATTCGATTTTAACCTGGGACTCGACGTTGGACGGGGACTCAAACTTGGACGCGACATCTGGTGTTAATCTGGATGCGGCATCTCCTGGTTCAAACTCGGACGCGACATCTCTTAGGCCAAGCTCAGATGCGGCCTCTCCAGGCTCAAGCTCAAACGTGGCTTCTCCAGGTTCAAGCTCGGACCCAACCTCGCCCGCGTCTCTCTCACAAAACTCGGATGACGACACTGGCCCTTTCACACCTACTACAATCGCATGTACTGAGGAAGCGAATGTTCCGAAATCTGTTGAGTTGGCGGTGGACGGAGATGGGCACATGGATGTGGTCGACGTGGAGTCGACGTTGCGCCTCGTCACCTCATCAGGACTTCGTTTATTTTTTCTCGGCGCGTGAGGTTTTTTTCTGTAAAACTTGAGGATGTTTGTTTTGTCGTATAATTATTGAATAATGCCTTGATAATGCCATTCGGAAGCTCGAAATCAACGCGAAGTGATAAATTCGATTCTTCTATCCCACGTAGCAGGCTGAGCCGAATAATTGAAAGTTGTAACAGGCCTCTCCAAGATGTTTACTAGGCTTGCCAGCGGTGAGGAGCAGAGGCAGTCGACTTATATTGCAAGTAGGATGTAAGTGCTCATTTACAGTTCTTTGATTGAAACAAATAGATATCTGTGAGGATTAAAAGAAGTAATTGACCACTGGCAAAGTTAACGACACGTTAGGTGGGTATCGGTGAGTGGTTGCCAAGTATGTAGTCGTGGTAATACCAACGAAAAGTAGAAATCCTGAAATCCTAAAAAAAGTAGCATGAAAGGTAAAAAATTTCGAACGAGGTTTCCTCAAGTGGAGGACTCAGCAGGGTTTTAGCAGGCACTGTATTGCCTCTACGTACATGACGACAATGGCAGCCTCCGGCGAGGTTACAGTCGCGGTTGCAGCAATGCCGAAAAGAGTCGCATCGCCAAGAAACGTCAGACAACTGTTTGGCACACCAGTCTCAACGACACAACTAACGGCGCATTCCACCGTTTGTAGGTCAGAGCTGCCAGGCTGCCCGCAGGTTTGTCCCAAACAAGTGAAAAGGGGCGTGTCGTTCTGCACATCCTTCAGGCAGGTCTGGAACTCTGATAAAATTCCTAGAATGGCAGCAACGACAGCAGCAGGCCACTTCAGGGTGATAAGTTCTAGGTCAGAACTAATACATTTCCCGATATCTGGAATGCACCCCTGGGCGGCTGGTCCACATGGGATGGCTGAACAGGCGCCGGAACAAGGAGTGAGTGTGCCTCCACAATACGGGCCGCAGAAGCCATTGCCGGTGTTGATGCACGTGGGGGCGAGGTAAGAGTATTGGGTGCTGTCGTATGGTGTACCGTACTGGGAGCAGATGTTCTGTCGTGCGCTCATACGCGATGTAGGCCCATAGGCTGCAGATCTACGTGCATGAGGGTGTGGGGAATGCTCGGATCGGTAGCTGAAAAGAGGTAGGTAAATAAGGATGGGCGTATGAGCGAGAAGAACACACATGAATTCGAATCGACTGGAACGTGGAGCGCATAGGTAACGGATGCGAAAGCGAGAATGAAACGGCTAAGGAACATTATGACTTGAGGTGCCAGATTACGAGGGCACTTGGCCGTTTATATGCCTGAAACGAGACCATCCCAAGGCGGAGTGCAAAACTCAATGTATTCCGGTTGACTTTGAACGTTTGAGTTGTGGTTATTTTAATGCCTAACACGAAGCGCTCCTTTCTGGCGGAATCCCAGGCACAGATATTTATTTCCGGAGACGCCAAGGGACACTGCCAGGCCACATAACTTAGTAGCATACCAGATATGCGTACCACCGCAACGAGTTGGTAGACAACGGTGCGATCGAGGGTCCTATGCCAGCAGCTACTGCATCACAGTAATGTATGGGCTGCCCACTTGACTGTGTAAAAGAGGGGAGACGTATAGCGTACATGTAGGGGCGCCAAAAGTATTGCGTCAGGTGTACCGCCGCATTAGCTTGCTAACAGCAGCACAATTCAAGCATCGGAGTTAGTTCAGAATACCGGGTTCTAGACAGTTGAATCAATTGAATCGGAGTACGTCGCAGCATTTGACTTGAGACCAAGGATCTGAAGAAGGAGCAAAGCAAGTATCCAGGACGAGGTGCCTTGATGAACGACAGACAAGGGAGTCAAACGCATCTCAAATGTAGGGCTTGCGTTGGCTGGCGATAGCTCAGAAAAAGCGGATGGGCGGCACAGAGCTTAGAGAACCTTGAAGTGCGGATTTCACAGCATTTGTTCCCAAAATATTGATCACAATTGCGAGTGGAGTCTGAGGATAGCAACTGGAGTGCGCTCTGCTTCCAACCTTCGCCCTAGACATAATGTAAGATGAGAGGCAAATATTGTAAGGAAACATACCAGATGATTCTGGTAACCTCATTCGGGTCTTCGTAGACCAACCATGAGCTTCATTGAGTTTGCTACTCCATGACGACCTTTGTGCTGGTCGACGAGGATTTGGTAAGTCTTGTTTGTCTACGTATACACCATCTCAAGGTCCTTGAACCATGACCGCTACTCACCCACAAAACGAATGTAGCAATTTTTACGCGTTTTTACAAGAAGCTGCACTTGAAAACTCGATCCTTTTAAAAGGCAAGCCCGCCATGCATTCATAGAGTCGAAGTAAGTACCTTACCTCTGAAACCAAGTACGTGCAATCAAATACTAGGAATTTCAGGATCCTGATTAACCACTGCTTAGTTCATAGGCGGAGGATCGCCGGAGATACGCCAACCGTGGATGACCTTCCCCTCTTACACTCATTGCTTTGCCACGAGCTTGTCTGGCCGTCGTGGAGGGGATGATCACGACAATATCTACCACTCAAATACGACAGCCGTGGGGCTCCGTGAAGAAGCGCTTTGGAGTCCAATGCGCTAGTGCTCATTTTATCGGACTACATCTCCAACGTCCGATAGGAAACCCATCAGATGCTAGGATCTCATTTCCCGAGTGTTTGGACGAAGTCTACCCAATCATTTCGGACCAGACCCATATGTGACCTTGCGAGGATTCGTACAAAATCGGAAGAGAGTCATGAAAGTACTTAACGATGTCGAGAAGAGGTTTGTTCAAACTCACCACTTCGAAAAGGGGTTTATTGATATTTAGATGGGATATTTGGTATCAGCTGGCGTTCGATAGACCGAAGCTGTCGTTCTGTGTGGGTTTCATGCTATTGAGGCGTATGCACGTTCATAGTTACAGGCTTATCTGAAAAAGTGGGTGTTTGTTTACCACTCCTTTTCATGGTTTCGTTGGATGTATCATGTGGAATGTGAATTGTCGAATGTCCACTTCCTCAGTCATCTCATTCTACACTCGCTGCCAGTCCTCCTTCGTTCCACAGTTTTTTCAATGCCTCCTACTTTGTACTAACCTATCTTATCAACAGAACTTTCACCCCCTCACACTCACGCTAGCCTACACCCATGAGCGTTCTAAGCATTGGACGAAAATATCGTGTGTGGGGCGTATCATTTGTGTAAGGTCACCGCATTTGACAGGTCGGATGGCATGGGTACTTCGAATGTTGGTGTCTCCTCTATGTTTATACAAGCGGTGTCTGACTGAAAGCAGGGTCCATTCCCATCGATATCCCTGGATCTGTAGCTGCCAGTACGGATCGGGAAAAGGGAGATGAACAAGGCTATGTTGGAGTCTGTTAGGATGCTCGTCGGGGTTGTTGGGAGTGACACTGCTCAATCGTATGCGATGGTCTTCGGGTGGCTGAAGTCGCTGTGGCGCCATGAATCGGAATCAAAGCCTCACACAACGCTGACATTCGTTATTCGCTTCATCGTGACGCCTATTGGAACAACTTCCGCTTAGTTTTGCAAAAGCTTCTTGCCCCTGGATGGGCCACTCGATCCTTTGACAGCTTGCATTGTTTACTAGATGGAGACCAATCACCCCTCATTGTCCAGTGCGTCTTTTTTTTCTTTTCTCGGACTCAAGGTTGCGGATTGCTGATATATCAAGGTCTACGTCCGTGCTCTATGGCGTTATTCTGAGTCTTTCAACGAACGCGATTCGGTTTCTGACTCCTCTCACAGGTTGAATTAATCTGGGTACTTGACACCGGCAGACATCAATCGGAGAGACCGAGCTAACGCAACGATTTAGAGCAGTTCATGGTCGGCGGGAAAGGTTTTATTCTTGATCGTGAGTCTTGAGCTATTTGAGGTCCTGCAAATATCTGAAGTCTGGCTAGAACCGTTACTATTCCCTATTTTCTGTCATGTGAGTTGAATACCACCGAATCATGGTTAATAGCTGAAGGATTTCCCGCCTCAGCTTCAACAACTACGGTATCTTGCGACTTATATCTCACGATTGGAGAATTATTCATTCCCGACGTTTCTGATAGCCTTCTTTTCAACGAAGCTCTCTGATTCTGTTGGTGAAATTCAATCCGTCTTATCACTTGTCTGCTAACTAGCGCGCAATTCAGTTGTGAGCATAACCTTCCGATCTTACCCACACAACTCATCAAAGGAACTTGGCCTCTCTTTCAGTTGTACGTGACTTGCTGACATTCCTGTGTTGCTGATTGACATCTAATCAGGTCTTCACTTCTTCAAATGGCAAGGATGGACGGGACTCATCGCGTGCATAATCGCCGAAAGTGAGCTTTTGCTCACCGGCTTCTTTGGTCTCTAAAAATAATCCGCAGTGATTCTGCAAATGCGGGTCTATGCAATGTATTCACTCAACAAGAAAGCTCTCGTATGCATGGTAATTTCGTTCATTGCATCGATCTCAACATCAGCTTGGATAATGGGGACCGTAGTTACTTCAATAAATGGTGCGCATTTGAATGACTGGTCTTCAATCTTCGACTTAAATCGAGTTTTGCTAGCCAAAGCAATTAAGATACCCGGAGGCACATTTTGCACGCCGGGCACAGTGCCAACTAATTATTTCATATTTTGGATCCCCATGCTCGCATTCGAGTGCCTACTTTGCGGATTAGCCCTTTTTCGGGGCTTTCAGACTTTCAGGTCTGAGGGTGCCCTTTATCAAAATGGGCGGCATCTTGTAGGCATCCTGATCAGAGACTCGATTCTTTACTTTCTAGTGTGCGTCCCCGGTTGACGGTTGCTTGTCAACGTTTAGTTAAATTTCTTCAAAGAATTTGCGCAACTTATTCGACCTGCCTCCTTGTTTGGATTATTGGTCCTGTGGTGCAATTATTCCAATCCTTCCTTCTCTGTTCTACTAACATAGACGTACATGTGATACAGTCACAAAGTGGCTACACAATTGATGACAATCCTATTCCATAGGAAGGCTCGGCGTTGAAATAGAAGGAGGGGGATTCTCATCCCTCCTGAAGCGCCAGATCATATTTGAGAAATAAGAGTTGCTTTTCATCCCTTTTCTTGTTGTTTGTCCCTTTTCTACGCAATACTTCATTGATACTTCGAAATAATTGCATTTCACTGTATCATTCCATGGACCCTTCGATAGACATCATTTAAGAATAAAATGAATGGGACATGTTTTCGAAAGATACTACCCCATCCAACTCGGCTCAGGACCGTTATAGTCAGCGTTCATCGCGCTAACAAAACTAGAAATTGCCTTCCTGCTATTCAGAAAGGTGCTCGTCAATTTCCCGATGAAGCGCCCGCTTTCGGCATCATGTCATGAACTCATGTCGACCTCACATCCGAACTTCAAAATAACGCTACGACTTCCCATCAACTTTCATGGCGTCGACAACACCATTCGTCTCCCAGCCACAGTTAGGACTATTCAACCATTCCAGTGTCCGCGATGTCGTCGATGGAACCTACATCAGTGCCGCTGGTGATTCACACATCAACAACTTTGTCAACCCCTCCACAAATCGTGTGTCCCCTCACCGTATCACCCTGATACTTTCTCAACCTTGCGATGTTTAATGCTAGCACTGGCGCGTTTACACGACTTTATCGCAGCTAGTGCCATGCATGATTCCGAAGAGCGCTTTCCGCAGCCCATATGCTATCCATCCACAAGAAAGAAGATTCTTGAAAGAATTCTCAACTGGGTTGAGTGTGATTCATGTGAAAGAATATTTTGGCTCTATGGCTCAGCTGGCACTGGAAAGTCAGCAATCGCACAGACCGTATCAGAATGCTGCAAGCGGAACGGCCGCCTCGCTGCTACTTTTTTCTTCTCCCGCACCAGCTCTAAACGGAACACAAACGAGCGCCTCGTTGCCACTCTTGCTTATCAGATCGCTCTCTTTGTTCCCGGGGCGAAGGAATTTATTGCAAACGCGGTCGAGGATGACCTCTCCGTCTTCAGCAAAGACATGAACTCGCAGCTTTTGCAGCTCATCATCCAGCCCCTCACCCTCGCCGCCCAAGGCTGGGCTTCGACTCAACAGATACTTATTGTCATTGACGGATTGGATGAATGCGTTGACAAGATACAGCAAACAGATATTTTGAGTGTGATTTGCAACGCACTCATGACTCATGACAAACTTCCTCTGCGCTTTCTCATTTGTAGCCTCCCAGAACACGACATTCGAGTGAGGTTTGAGCAGTCTGACCTACAGTCTGCAACTGCCCGCCTTTTTGTTGATATAGACGACACTGTTACAGAAGATATCACAACCTTGCTGGAGGCGGAGTTCTCACGAATTCACCGAAAGCACTGCATACAAGAAACACCTTGGCCCCCAGAAGGTGTCATCCAATCTCTGGCTGAGAATGCATCTGGACAGTTCATCTATCCATCCACCATCATCAAATTTATCGATGATCAGGACTTCCAACCTCAACAGAGGCTTGACATGGTTCTGGGGACTCTTCCTCATGGAATGTGCTCACCATTTGCAGAAATCGATATCCTGTATACCCAGATTCTGGATGCTGTGCCAGCTTTCAAGGTTGAGAAAGCTCTTCTTCTCCTTGGGATAATCATTTACCATGTCCATTATCATCATTTGTCATTCTATGACATCCCCATTACTGATTCAGTATTCCTCAATGAACTGCTCCAACTCAACTCTGGAGGTATTGAGCACCTTCTGAGGGAATTACATTCTGTTTTGGATGTTCAGTCACGAGTTTCCGTCCGCCACAAGTCATTCCCGGATTTTTTGAGCTGTAAAACGCGGTCAGGCAGATATTCTATCAACAAAGAAATGGTATGGGCTGAAGTTCTGGGGCTTCTTTGGGCAACTATTCCACGACGGTTGAAACAACTTCACAATGCTCCACCAAGGGATTTGAAACGGATGCTTTGGACACCTTACTATTCTTG
The DNA here is from genome assembly GCA_000827195.1 of Laccaria amethystina LaAM-08-1. Taxonomy (NCBI): domain Eukaryota; kingdom Fungi; phylum Basidiomycota; class Agaricomycetes; order Agaricales; family Hydnangiaceae; genus Laccaria; species Laccaria amethystina. Next base: position 76,606 of record KN838572.1, on the reverse strand, counting down.
TATGTGGTTAATATCCTGCACCAACATATTGATGACAAAGTCATTATTAGCCTTGCTAGCAATGATAAGGCACTGGAGAGTTTTACTTCCAGAAAGCAGACATGCAGCGGCGACCCTTGAGGAGCTGGCTAAGATTGCTATTTTTTTAGAAAAGAAAGCTTCTGACACCCCTCAGAGCAAGACTATACTTATTCTTGGCCCTGAGTTCTCTGATTTCTGCCCAACTATCATCTCCTGGCTATCCAAAGAAGTATGTGGCATGGCATTTGCCTATCTGTCAGGCTGACCTCATGGCAGAAATTATATGAGGAGAAGCCCAGTTTGTGGAAGCAGTATATTTCACTTTTTGATGAGGATATATTACTTTTCCTCAAGCAGGTCGAGTTTCTTGATCCTATCCACTCCATTCATTTTCTTACTTTTAAGATTTCTTGGAGGAGATTCCCAAATGTTTCTTGTGTTGGCATGCCCCGCCACATTGAGGTCTTCCTCAATTTTTTTTTAGATCCTATCAGGTCTGGAGAATATCATCTCAGCGCACAGCACCATGCCGACATAGTGGTATGGATGATTCAGTACTACTATCCTCTCCCCAAGGATATATTTGTGAGGCGGTTTCAGTCTGGCAGGGCAAATATACAATCGCCTTTGGCCACATTGCTGTCAGGTCAATCTGGAGAAGAACTGAGGAATCAAACCGTGGTTATGCCGATCGACATCCATCTATCTCGTGCTTCTCGTTGTGCGGAACAACTAATCGAGATCATTCGTCTTTACAACCCTGACACATTTCCTTTGATGGCTCTCTCGAGGGTGCGTGGTATTGTTGTTCAATATTACTCTTAATTGATTTTCAAAAGCCCGGAGGCATTGAAAAAACTAAGACCCTAAAGTTGCACGAAAAACACAGGGAAAAAGTCATGAAAGAGATAGCAAGATACCTGTTGGTGCGTTGTATCATTATTGTCCGCTCTTCATTCGGTTTGGGGTTCTTACACATCCATTTACAGGACAACAGCCAGATGTACGAACAATGGGAAGAGGACAGAAAAATCCGATCTTCCCTCACTGTGAAACAGACTGCTTTCAGAGGGACCCTCACTCATCAATTAGGAACAGTCCTTGGCTTGCTTCATGTGGTTTGCTCCCTCCTCATCCTCGCGGTTTCAACGGGTATTCTTCTCTTCTCCGGATCCCCGTAGTTCGCAGTGCTCCTCCCCGGATTAGTTGTGCTGGTGTCGAGTGGCGGACAGTCTTTATGGTTTTTAATACCCTTTTTTGCCACGAACATTGTACTATTCAGTATTTTTATTGACACATATTTCAAATCTCTCGGACACTTTAAGTACGGCTGCCGCCTCAAAAGAGGTGTCTGCCGCCATGATTTTATCTGCATTTGATCCTGGCCCGGTTTTTCCTTTCCAACCCAACCATGTCCAAACGACGACCGTCCTCCGGCTCCTCCTCCTCCTCGTCAACCCCCTCCCTCATCAACTTCTCCTTCGGCTTTTTCAACCCCAATCCGAAAGTAGACTACCACGCACTCACGCGTCTCCTTTCCCAGCTCTTCTCGCGAGATGCAGAATGTTTGCACATTCCTTTGCTCGTGGAATTCATATTAGCGCAGCCGAGGGTGGGGACAACGATCAAGACGGGGGATGCAGGGGAAGGGGAGGAGGGAGATCCGTATGCTGTGCTGAGGGTTGTTAATGTGAATGTGCACTTGCAGGGGAATGGGAATGGGGGTGTGCGGGCGGTGGATGAGTATGTCCCTGGGAAGGCGGCTGAGGCTGAGGCGAGGGGTGACGGGGTGGGGTAGTGTGAGGAGTTGAAGAGGCTTTTGATGAATGGACAAGGGCAAGGGCCTGGGAGACATGTGGGATTGATGATTTGTGAGAGGTTGGTTAATAGTTATGCCTGTGCAGGTTGTCCCGCCGATGTAGGATGTTGGCTGATGAGATTGATGGAGCTTTGAGAGATGTGCGTTCCCCCTTCCCGCCCCTGTTCATTTTCCTTTACCCCCCATTGATATTGGAGATGATGCAGGGCGAACGGTATAGATTCAGTCATCTCTTGTTTATGTCCCGCGCGTACCATCTTTCAGAAGAAGCTCTGCTTGCCAATTCTGCACATCCCTCAACCAGGCGTCAACCGAAATCTAAGAAAATGCGTCCTGCGACGAGTCAACAGCAACAGGAGAGACCGTGTGATAGGGTGTATTGGTTTCATCCCGAAAATGATCTTGTATCCTCCTCGCTCTGTACGTTTTTATGGAAGCCGCCTGACGCTGACGCTACAAAAAGGTATCCTCGTACACGCTGACGTACTGTTATACTACACCTGCACCGACGGAGAGGGGAAAGGAGCGTTTGTGTTGGATGTGAGGACGGATGATGCTGGTTCCCCTTGTTGATGCGAATGGAGAGGAGAATGGGGCTTTGAGAAGGTTGGTAGATAGGATGGGGGAGGTGTATTCTACGCCGTATGGGTTAAATATGTAATAAATTTCTTGGTTGTATGCTGACAGAATCAGTACGCCTCGAGTGAGTGTGCCCCCGCAATACGGGCCGCAGTTGCCATTGCCGGTGTTAATGCATGTGGGAGCGAGGCAAGAGTATTGGGTGGTGTCGTATGGAGTACTATACTGGGAGCCGATGTTCTGTCATACGCTCATGCGCGATGTAGGCGTGTAGGCTGCGAATCTACCTGTATTCCGGTTGACCTTGAACGTTTGAGTTGTGGTAATTGCAATGCCTAGCACTAAGCGCTCCTTTCTGAATGAATCCAAGGCAAGGATCTTTATTTTCGGAGACGCCAAGGGACACTGCCAAACCAGATAACTTAGTAGCATGGCAGATATGCGTACCGCCGCAACGAGATGGTAGACAACGGTGCAATCGATGACCTGGCAGATGCCAGCGGCTCCGCCCACTTGAATGTGTAAAATGAGGGAGACCTATAACGTGAATCTCGGGGGCGCCAAAAATCGACAGCGTTGCGTCAGGTGTACTGCTGCATTAACTTGCTAACGGCAGCACAATCGAGGATTCGGAGTTAGTTGAGAATACCGGGTTCTGGACAGTTTTGAGTCGATTGAATCACAGTACGTCCTTCATCGGAAGAAGGGCAAAGAAAATATCCGGGACGGGGTGCCCTGATGAAGGACAAGGGTGTCAAACGCATCCCGAATGTAGGGCTTGCGTTGGCTGGCGATGAATCAGAAAAAGCAGATGGGCTGCACAGAGCTCACAGAAAATTGAAGTGCGGATTTCACAACACCTGCTAACCCATTTCTTCCCAAAATATTGGTCATGATTGCGAATCGAGTCTGAGGATAGCAACTTGAGTGAAGCGCTCTGCCAACGCTCTGCATCCAACCGTCGCCCTGGACAAATGTAAGATGAGAGGCGAATATCGCAAGGGAATATACCAGATGATTCTGGTAATTCGATTCGGATCTTCATAAACCTTCATTGAGTGTGCTACTCTATGACGACCTTGGTGCTGGTCAAGTTAACTAGCGTTGTTTGTCTACACCATCTCAGCAAACAAGACTCGTACAACAACTTGTCCTTGACCGCTACTCACCCACAATACGACCGCAGCAATTTTTACGCCTTGTTACAAGAAGCTGCACTTGAAATCTGGGCCCTTTTAAAAGACAAGCCCGCCATGTATTTATAGAGTCGGAGCGCCTTACTTCTGAAACTAAGTACGTGCAATCATTGTACAATCAAGTACTAGGAATTTCAGGATCCCGATTAACCATTGATTAGTTCATAGGTGGAGGGATCGCCGGAGATACTCCAGCCGTGGGCGACCTTCCCTTCTTACACTCATTGCTTTGCCACTAGCTTTTGTCCGGCCGTCGTGGAGGGGATGATCACGACAATGTCTACCACACTCGGATACGACAGCCGTGGGGCTCCGTGAGGACAAGCACTTTGGAGTCCCGCTAGTGCTCGATTTATCAGACTACATGTCCGAGATCCGATAGAAAACACACCAGATGCTGGGATCCCATTCCCCGAGTGTTCGGACCCATGTCCATGATGACCTTGTGAGGATTCGTACGAAGTCGGAAGAGAGTTCTGAAAGTACTCAACGATGTCGAGTAAAGGTTCGTTTAAACTCATCACTTTGAAAAGGGGTCTATTGATTTTTAGATGGGATAATTGGTATCAGCTGGCGTTCGACAGACTGAGGCTGTCGCTCTGCGTGGGTTTCATGCTATCGAGGCGTATGTACAGCAGGTGCTTGTGCATGCACGTTCCTAGTTACAGGCTTATCTGAAAAGGTGAGTGTTTGTTTACCACTCCCTTTTCATGGTTTCGTTGGATGTCTCATGTGGAGTGTGTATTGTTGGGTGTTCACATCTCATTCCACACTCGCTGCTAGTCCTCCTTCGTTCCGTACTTTTTGCACTGCCTCCTACTTTGTACTAACCTATCATATCAATAAAACTTTCGCCCCCGCTGGCCCATGCTCATGAGCGTAACTATGTGTGTGTGGGGCATATCTGCTCAAGGTCACCGCACTTGACAGGTCGGATGGCATGGCTGCTTCAAATGTTGGTATCTCCTCTACGCTTATACAAGCTGTATCTGAAGAACGGTCTACTGAAAGCAGGGTCCAATTTGCAGCTGCCAGTAGGGCGAGAAAAGGGACGAACGAGGCGTATGTTGGAGTCTATTAGGATGCTCTCGGGGTTGTTTGGAGTGACACTGCACAATCGCATGCGATGGTCTTTGGGTGGATGAAACTGCTGTGGCGTCAGGAATTGGAATTAAAGCCTCACACAATGCTGACATTCGTAGTGGCTTGATCATGGCGCCCATTGGAACAACTTTCGCTTGGTTTTACAAAAGCTTGTGATGGGCTACCTGATGATCTGACAGCTTGCATTGTTTACTGGATGGAGGCCAATCGCCCCTCATTGTCAAGTGCGTCTTCTTTTTTTGTCTTTTCGGATTCAAGGTTGCGGATTGCTGATATATCAAGGTCTATGTCCGTGCTCTACGAAGTTCTTGCAGAGGTGCAGTTATTCCAATCTTTCCTTCCCTGTTCTACTAACATAGACGTACAGGTGATGCCGTCACAGAGTGGCTAAACGAGTGATGACAACCCTGTTCTTTAGGAAGGCTCCGCGTCAAAATACAAGAAGGGACTTAGGAGGAGGGATTGGGATTCTGAGCTCATCCCTCCCGAAGTGCCTTGTGATATTCGGAAGAAAGAGTTGCTTTTCTTGTTGTTTGTCCCTTTCCTACGCAACACTTCATTGATACCTTGAAATAATTGCATTTCACTGTATCATTCCATGGACCGTTCGATAGACATTATTTGGAAGAATAAAATGAGTGGGACATATTTTCGAAAGATACCACCACATCCAACTCGGCTCAGGGCCACTTATAGTCAACATTCATTGCGCTCATAACTAGAAATTGCCCCCTGATGAAGCGCCCGCTTACGTCATCATGTTGTCGACCTCGTTCAATGAACTCTTGTTGACTGTTGACCTCAGTCCGAGCTTCGAAATAACGCTATTACTTGTCAGCTTTCATGGCGTCGACAACACCAATGACCTCCGAGCCACAGATAGGTCTATTCAACAATTCACATCTCCACAATATCAACAGTGGAACCTTCAACAATGCCGCTGGTGATTCACACATTTACAACTCGTTTGTCAACTCCTCCACAAATCGTGAGTCTCCCCACCGTATCACCCTGATACTTTCTCAACCTTGCAATGTTTAATGTTAGAACTGGCGCATTTATACAACTTTATCGCAGTTAGTGCCATGCATGATTCCGAAGAGCGCTTTCCGCAGCCCAAATGCCATCCATCCACAAGGGAGAGGATTCTTCAAAGAATTCTCAACTGGGTTGAGAGTGATTCTGGTGAAAGGATACTTTGGCTATCTGGCTCACCTGGCACTGGAAAGTCAGCAATCGCACAGACTGTATCAGAACGCTGCAAGCGGAACGGCCGCCTCGCTGCTACCTTTTTCTTCTTCCGCACCAGTTCTGAACGGAATACAAGCGATTGCCTCGTTCCCACTCTCGCTTATCAAATCGCCCTCTCCGTTCCTGGGGCGAAGGAATTCATTGCGAACGCGGTCGAGGATGACCCCTCCATTTTCAACCAAGACATAAGCTCACAGTTTTTCGAGCTCGTAATCCACCCTCTCACCCTCACCGCCCAAGGCTGGGATTCGACTCAATCACTCGTTATCATTGATGGATTGGATGAATGCACTGACAAGAGGCAGCAAACGGATATTTTGAGTGCGATTTGCAACGCATTCATGACTCATGAACTTCCCCTGCGCTTTCTCATTTGTAGCCGCCCAGAACACAACATTCAAATGAGGTTTGAGCAGTCTGACCTACAGTCTGCAACTGCCCGCCTTATTCTTGATATGGACGACACTGTTACACAAGATATCACAACCTTTCTGGAGGCGGAGTTCTCACGAATTCACCGAGAGCACTGCATACGAGAAACGCCATGGCCTACAGAAGGGGTCATCCGATCTCTAGCTGAGAGAGCATCTGGACAGTTCATCTACGCATCCACCGTCGTCAAATTTATCGATGATCGGGACTTCCAACCTCAGGAGCGACTTGACATGGTTCTGGGGACTCTTCCGCATGGAAAGTGGTCGCCATTTGCCGAAATCGATCTCCTGTATACCCAAATTCTGGATGCTGTGCCAGCTTCCAAGATTGAGAAAACTCTTCTTTGCCTTGGGGTAATCATTTATCGTGGTGATCATGCAGAGTTCCCCGGCGACATCTTCGCTACTCAACCGACATTCCTCAATGAACTGCTCCAACTCAACTCTGGAGGTGTTGAGCACCTACTGAGGGAATTACATTCTGTGTTGGATGTTCAGTCACGAGTTTCCATCCGCCACATGTCATTCCCCGATTTTTTAAAGTATAAAATTCGGTCAGGCAGATATTATATCGACAAAGAAATGGTATGGGCTGAAGTTCTGGGGCTTCTTTGGGCGACTATGCTACGATGGTTGAATCAATTTCACAATGTTCGATCAGGTAATTTGAAACCCACGCCGAAGTCTGATTCATGTATGTGGTTGCTAATATCATGTGCCAACATATTGATGATACAGTCATTATCAGTCCTGTATCAAATCATAAAGCACTGGAGAGCTTTACTTCCAGAAAGCAGACATGCAGGGGCGGCCCTTCGGGAGCTGGTTAACATTGCTGATTTTTTAGAAAAGAAAGCTTCTGACACCCCTGGGAACAATATTGTACCTATTCTTGGCAAGGAGTTCTCTGAATTCTTCCCAACTATCATCTCCTGGCTATCCAAAGAAGTATGTGGCATGGTATTTTTCTATCTGTCAGGCTGACATCACGGCAGAAATTAGATGAACAGAATCCCATTTTGTGGAAGCAGTATATTTCACTTTATGATAAGGATGTATTGCTTTTCCTCAAGCAGGTTGGGTTTCTTGATCCTATCCACTCCATCCATTTTCTTGCCTTCAAGATTTCTCCGGAGGACTGGGACTTATCTTGTGTTGGCATACCCCACCACATTGAGGTCTTCCTCGATTTTTTCTTAGATCCTAGCAGGTCTGGAAAGTATCATCTCACCCCACAGCACCATGCCGACATAGTGGTATGGATGATTCAGTACTTTTCTCCTCTCCCCAACGGTATCTTTGTGAGACGGTTTCAATTTGAGGATCGCTGGGCAGATATACCAACTGGATTGCTGTCATATCCATCTGGAAACGAACTGTGGAATCAAAGGGTGGTTCTGCCGATTGACATCCATTTATCTCGTGCTTCTCGTTGTGCGGAACAACTGATTGAGATTATTCGTTCTTACAATCCTGACACATTTCCTTTGATGGCTCACCCAGAGGTCCGTGGTATTGTTGTACATTAATTTTACTCTTAATTGATTTTCAGAAGTTCTCCTTCGATGAAAGAGTTACGACATCCCCATGGTTCTCGAGACCCACTTGGATGTCGGACTCGGAGGGGCACGAAAAACGCATGAAAGGGGTCAGGAAAGGGATAGCAAGATACCTGTTGGTGCGTTGTCTCATTATCGTCCACTCTTCATTCAGTTTTGGAGTTCTTACACATCCGATTACAGGATAACAGCCAGATGTACGAGCAATGGCTGGCCCTCAAACGTGAAGAGGACAGAAAAATCCGATCTTCCCTCACTTATAAATTGGGGACGGTTCCATTGCTTCATGTGGTTTGCTACCTCCTCATCCTCGCGGTTTATTTTAAGTTTCAATGGGTGTTCTTCTCTTCGTCTGATCCCCATAGTTGGCAGTGCTCCTTCTCGGATTAGTTCTGCTGTCGAGTCGCGGACGGTCTTGATCGTTTTTTTTTGCTACGGAATGTTGTATATTTATTGACGCATTATATTTCAAAACTTTCGGACACTCTAGGTTCGGCTACCACTATCTAATATATTTTGGTCGCATAGTCATTTTCATGATGTTGAGGTGCAGCCATGAATTTGAACTCGGCCCGGTTTTTTATTTCCTTCATCTATGTCCAAACGACGACCCTCCTCGTCCTCGTCCACCTCAACGCCCTCCCTCATCAACGTATCCTTCGACTTTTTCAACCCCAATACGAAAGTAGACTACCACGCGCTCACGCGTCTCCTTTCGCAGCTCTTCTCGCGGGATGCGGAGCGTTTACAGATTCCCTCGCTCGTGGAGTTGATATTCAGCGGGGGAATGGGGGTGTGCAGGCGGTGGTCTTGGGAAGGCGGCTGAGGTTGAGGCGAGGGGTGAGGCCATGAGGGGGTGGGGTTGTGTGAGGAGTTGAAGAGGCTTTTGACGAATGGGCAATGGCAGGAGAAGGAGAGACATGTGGGATTGGTGATTTGTGAGAGGTTGGTTAATATGCCTGTGCAGGTTGTCCCGCCAATGTATAGGATGTTGGTTCATTTGATGGAGCTTTGAGGGATGTGCGTTCCCCTTCTTTTGCTTTTTCCTTCAACACCCATTGATATTAGAGAGATGCAGGGCGAACGGTATCAATTCAGTTTATATCCCGCGCGTATCATCTTTCAGAGTAAGAAGAAGCTCTACTTGCACATCCTTCGACCAGGCGTCAACCGAAATCTAAGAAAATGCGTCCTGCGACGAGTGAACATCAACAGGAGAGACCGCGTGATGGGGTGTATTCGTTTCATCCCGAGGATGATCTTATTTCTTAGGTACCTCCTACTTTTATTTATAGAAGACGTCTGAAGCTGACGCTATTAAAAGGTATCCTCGCATACGCTGACGTACAGTTAAACGACACCTGCACTCACGGAGAGGGGGAAAGAGGCGTTTGGGTTCCATGCGAGGGGACGGATTATGTTGGTTCCGCTTGTTGATGCGAATGGAGAAGAGAATGGGCGTTGAGGAGGTTTGTGGATAGGATGGGGCACGTGTATTCTAGGGGTTAAATACATTTTTGGGTTGTACATACTACGCCTCCAACACCTGATTCGCACCTTCCACGATAATCTCATGCTCGATACTATGCAGCCTCTCTTTAAACTCCTCAATGCCCTCAGCGTCTTTGAATTCTACCTCCTAACGATAACCGGCTCCCCTTATCCACCTCTTTAACCACACGATGGACCATACACCCCGACCGCGTAACCTGACCCCTCTTCCAAGCCTCATACGCTCGTTCTATGCATTAGCGCCGTCAAATGCACCCGGGAGCGCAGGGTGAAGGTTTATAACGGGTACAGGACCCATTAAATCCAGGAAAGCCTCGCCGAGGATGTGCACCCCGCCAACACCACCAAATGTAGCGATGCGGGCGATTTCGGCGTCGTAGTCTGATCTTGATTTTGTTGGGTTTTGGGATAAGAAGGGTTGGAGGGTGAGGTAGGATGTGGCAACGGGGCGGCGAGGGATGCGCGGGTTAGGCCGTAGGCTGCTTTGCAGATTGAGAGGACTAGGGTGATTTGGGAGGATGGGAGACGGGGTGTGTTGAGAAGAAAGTATCCAGGATGAGCTCCCTTGATGAGCAACAAGGGAGTCAAACACATCCTGAAGGTAGGGTTTGCGTTTGCTGGCGATGACTCAGGAAAAGCAGATAGGCGGCACAGAGCTCAGAAAATCTTGAAGTGCGGATTTCACAACACCTGCTAACCCACTTGTTCCCAAAAATTTGCGACTCGAGTCTGAGGATAGCAACTGGAGTGAAGCACCCTGCTTCCAACCGTCGCCCTACACATAACGTAAGATGAGAGGCGAATATCGTAAGGGAACATACTAGATGATTCTGGTAACCTCTTTCAACCATGAGCTTCATTGAGTGTGCTACTAGCCTAGTACTAGGTGCACTCCATGACGACCTTTGACAGGATTTAGTGAGTCTTGTTTGTCTGCACCATAGAGTCAGCAAACAAGACTTGTACAACTTCTCCATGACCGCTACTTACTTACCCACAAAATGAGTGCAGCAATTTTTACAAGCCGCACTTGAAAACTCGGCCCTTTCGAAAGACAAGCCCACCATGTATTTATACATACCCTCTGAAACCAAGTACGTGCAATCAAGTACTAGGAATTTCAGGATCCTGATTAACTACTGCTTAGTTCATAGGTGGGGGATCGCTGGAAATACACCAACCGTAAACGACCTTCCCCTCTTGCACTCATTGCTTTGCCACGAGCTTGTCCGGCCGTCGTCGTGAGGGCAAGCGCTCTGGAGTTCAACGCGCTAGTGCTCAATTTATCATACTACATCTCCAACGTCCGACAGAAAAAGCACCAGATCCTGGGATCCCATTTCCCGAGTGTTTGGACCAATCGTGGCGGACTAGACCTATAGTCCATGATGATCCTGTGAGGATTTGTATGAAGTCCGAAGAGAGTGGTGAAAGTACTTAACGATATCGATTAAAGGTTCGTTTTTTGAAATTCATCACTTTGAAACGGGGTTCATTGATTTTTAGATGAGATAATTGGTCTCAGCTGGTGTTCGATAGACTGAGGCTTTCGCTCTGCGTGGGTTTCATGCTATTGAGGCGTCGGCACGTTCCTAGTTTCAGGCTTATCTGAAAAGTTGAGTGTTTACCATTCCTTTTCATGGTTTCGTTGGATGTATCATGAGGAATGTGAATTGTCGAATGTCCAGTCGTTTCATTCCACACTTTTTTCAATGCCTCCTACTTTGCACTAACCTATCATATCAACAGAACTTTCACCTCACGCTAGCCTATACCTATGAGCGTTCTAAGCATTGGACGAAAATCTCGTATGTGGGGCGTATCATCTGTGTAAGGTCACCGCATTTGACAGGTCGGATGGCATGGGCACTTCAAATGTTGGTATCTCCTCTATGTTTATACAAGCGGTATCTGACTGAAAGCAGGGTCCATTCTCGTCGATATCCCTGGATCTGCAGCTGCCAGTACGGTGCGAGAGAAGGGAGATGAACAAGGCTTATGTCAGAGTCTGTTAGGATGCTCGTCGGGGATGTTAGGAGTGACACTGCACAATCGCATGCGATGGTCTACGGGTGTCTCAAGTTGGTGTGGCGCCGTGAATCGGAATCAAAGCCTCACACAACGCTGACATTCGTTATTGGCTTGATCATGACGCCTATTGAAGCAACTTCCGCTGGATGGGTCACTCGATGATTTGACGGCTTGCATTGTTTGCTGGATGGAGGGCAATCGCCCCTCATTGTCAAGTGCGTCTTTTTTTCTTTTCTCGGACTCAAGGTTGCGGATTGCTGATATACCAAGGTCTAGGTCCCTACTCTCCGGCATTCTTGCAGAGGTGCAATTATTCGAATTGTTCTTCTTTGCTCTACTATCATGGACGTACAGGTCATACCGTCGCAAAGTGGCTACATGAGTGATGACGACCCTGTTCTTTAGGAAGGCTCGGCGTCGAAATAGAAGGAGGGGGATTGGAATTGTGAACTCATCCCTCCGGAAGTGCCGGATCATATTTGGAAGGAAGAGTTGCTTTTCATCCCTTTTCTACGCAACACGTTATTGATACTTCGAAATAATTGCATTTCACTGTATCATTCCATGGACCCTTCGAGAGACATCACCTAGAAGAATAAAATGAATGGGACATATTTCCGAAAGATACTACCAAATCCAACCCGTTATAGTTCACGTTCATCGCCTAGAAATTGCCTTCCTGTGCTCGTCAATTTCCCGATGAAGCGCCGGCTTTCGGCTTCATGTCATGTCGACCTTATGTCCGAACTTCAAAATAACGCTACGACTTCCCATCAACTTTCATGGCGTCGACACCACCATTCGTCTCCCAGCCACAGTTAGGACTATTCAACAATTCCCGTGTCCGCGATGTCGTCGATGGAACCTACATCAGTGTCGCTGGTGATTCATACATCAACAACTTTGCAAACCCCTCCACAAAACGTGTGTCCCCTCACCGTATCACCCTGATACTTTCTCAGCTTTGCAATGTTTAATGTTAGGACTGGCGCATTTACACAGCTTCATCGCAGCGAGTGCCATGCATGATTCCAAAGAACGCTTTCCCCAGCCCAAATGCCATCCATCCACAAGGGAGAGGATCCTTCAAAGAATTCTCAACTGGGTTGAGAGTGATTCATGTGAAAGAATACTTTGGCTCTCTGGCTCAGCTGGCACTGGAAAGTCAGCGATCGCACAGACCGTATCAGAACGCTGCCAGCGGGACGGCCGCCTCGCTGCTACTTTTTTCTTCTTCCGCACCAGCTCTGAACGGAACACAAGCGAGCGCCTCGTTGCCACTCTCGCTTATCAAATCGCTCTCTCCGTTCCCGGGGCGAAGGAATTCATTGCGAACGCAGTGGAGGATGACCTCTCCGTTTTCAGCAAAGACATAAACTCACAGCTTTTCCAGCTCATCATTCGTCCCCTCACCCTCGCTGCGCAAGGCTGGGATTCGACTCAACAGTCACTTGTTATCATTGATGGATTGGATGAATGCATTGAAGAGAGACAGCAAACGGATATTTTGAGTGCGATATGCAACGCATTCATGACTCATGAACTTCCCCTGCGCTTTCTCATTTGCAGCCGCCCAGAACACAGCATTGAAATGAGGTTTGAGCGGTCTGACCTAGAGTCTGCAACTGCCCGCCTTGTTGTTGATATGGACAACACTGTGACACAAGATATCACAATCTTTCTGGAGGCGGAGTTCTCACGAATTCACCGAGAGCAGTGCATACAAGAAACACTATGGCCCTCAGAAGACGTCATTCAATCTCTAGCTGAGAGAGCATCCGGACAGTTCATCTACGCATCCACCATCATAAAATTTATCGATGATCGACACTTTCAACCTCAGCAGCGGCTTGACATGGTTCTGGGGACTCTTCCGCATGGAATGCGTTCGCCATATGCAGAAATCGATCTCCTGTATACTCAGATTTTGGATTCTGTACCAGCTTCCAAGGTTGAGAAAACTCTTCTTTGCCTTGGATTAGTGATTCACTATCATCGTTTGTTCATCCCCGACATGTCCACGACTCGTTCGGCTTTCCTCAGTGAACTGCTCCAACTCAACCCTGGAGGTGTTCAGCACCTTCTGAGGGAATTACATTCTGTGTTGGACGTTCAGACACAAGTTTCCATCCGCCACAAGTCATTTTCGGATTTTTTAAGTTGTAAAACTCGGTCAGATAGATATTATATCGACAAAGAAATTGTAATGCCAGAAGTTTTTGGGCTTCTTTGGGCGACTATTCCACGATGGTTGAATCAATCTCACAAAGTTCGGTCACATCACTTGATTGAACCCAAGTCAGAGCGTACGTGGTTGGTAATATCCTGAGCCAACATATTGATGACATGGTCATTTTCAGCCATGGATCTAATGATAAGCAACTGGAGACGTTTACTTCCACAAAGCAGACATGCAAGGGCGACCCTTCAGGAGCTGGCTAACATTGCTAATTTTGCCGAAAATAAATCTTCTGACCTCCCTCTGAACAGGATTGAATTTGGTTCTTGCCAGTTCTCTGATTTATACCCAACTATCATCTCCTGGCTATCCAAAGAAGTATGTGGCATCACATTTACCTATCTGTCAGGCTGACGTTGCAGCAGAAATTAGATGGACAGAATCCCATTTTGTGGAAGCAGTACATTTCACTTTTTGACAAGGATATATTGCTTTTCCTGAAGCAGGTTGACTTTCTTGATCCTATCCACTCCATCCATTTTCTTGCCTTCAAGTTCTCAACTTTAGGCTCATCCATCCCCGACGATTTTTCTCGTGTTGGCTTACCTCGCCAGAATGAGTTCTTCCTCGAATTTTTCTTAGATCCCAGCAGGTCTGGAAAATATCATCTCATCCCACAGCACCATGCCGACATAGTGGCATGGATGATTCAGTACTACCACCCTCTCCCCAAGGGTACATTTGTGAGGCTGTTTCAGTCTGGAGATGGCAAGGCAAATACAAAAACATCTTTGGCTGGATTTCTGTCGGGAATATTGGAAGAAAATCCGGTTGATCAAGTCAAGTATATGCCTATTGACATCCATCTACCTCGTGTTTCTCTTTGTGCGGAACAACTGATCAAGATTATTCGTTTCTATAATCCTGACACATTTCCTTTTATGAGTCCCGCGATGGTGCGTGGTATTGTTGTTCAATATTACTCTTAATTAAATTTCAAAAGTATGGGCGAGGTAACACCTATAAGACGTTGAAGGTGCGCGAAAAACAATGGGAAAAAGTCAGGAAAGCGATGGCACGATATCTGTTGGTGCGTTGTATTGTTATTGCCCACTTTTCGTTTGGTTTTGAAGTTCTTACACATCCAATTACAGGATAACAGCCAGATGTACGAACAATGGCTTGCCCTCAAACGTGAAGAAGCGAGGAAAATCCGATCTTCCCTCACTTATCAATTGGGGACGGCTCCATTGCTTCATGTGGTTTGCTACCTCCTCATCCTCGGTATCCTTCTTTTCGCCGGATCCCCGTAGTTGTCAGTGTTCCTCCCCGGATTAGTTGTGCTGGCGTTGAGTCGCGGATTTTGCTACGGACATTGTACTATTAAGTATATCTATTGACGCATTATACTTCAAAACTCTCGGACACTCTAAGTACGTCCGCCGTCTCAAAATGTGGCTCTGACTGCAATTGCGAGGTCGGACGGCGGTGAATAGTGAGGACCAAGTGAGAACGGCGTTCAAAGTAATTGATCTTTTTTTACATTCTGTATACAAACGTGCAACAAGTAATCAAGCTTCAAATACTCGGACGCACGGGCACTGGTTCCCAGGCCACGACCGTTTGAAATTTTATTCTACACAAGCTTATGTATGTCTCCGTCATGATGTTGGGGTGCAGCCACGATCTTATCTAAATTTGATCCCGGCCCGGTTTTTCCTTTCCAACCCAACCATGTCCAAACGACGACCCTCGTCTTCGTCCTCCTCCTCCTCAACGCCCTCCCTCATCAACGTCTCCTTCGACTTTTTCAACCCCAATCCAAAAGTAGACTACCACGCCCTCACGCGTCTCCTCTCGCAGCTCTTCTCGCGGGATGCGGAGCGTTTGCAGATTCCCTCGCTCGTGGAGTTGATATTGGCGCAGCCGAGGGTGGGGACGACGATTAAGACGGGGGATGCAGAGGAAGGGGAGGAGGGAGATCCGTATGCTGTGCTGAGTGTTGTTAATGTGAATGTGCATTTGCAGCGGGGGAATGGGGGTGTGAGGGCGGTGGTTGAGTATGTCCTTGGGAAGGCTGCTGAAGCTGAGGTGAGGGGTGAGGGGGTGGGGTTGTGTGAGGAGTTGAAGAGGCTTTTGACGAATGGGCAAGGGCAGGGGCAGGGGCAGGAGAACGAGAGACATCATGTGGGATTGGTGATTTGTGAGAGGTTGGTTAATATGCCTGTGCAGGTTGTCCCGCCGATGTATAGGATGTTGGTTGATGAGATTGATGGAGCTTTGAGAGATGTGCGTTCCCCTTCCCCTTCTTTTTCTTTCCTTCACTTAGAGAGATGCAGGGCGAACCGTATAGATTCAGTCATCTCTTGTTTATATCCCGCGCGTACCATCTTTCAGAGGAAGAAGAAGCTCTACTTGCACATCCGTCCACCAGGCGTCAACCGAAATCTAAGAAAATGCGGCCTGCGACCAGTCAACAGCAGCAACAGGAGAGACCGCGTGATGGGGTGTATTCGTTTCATCCCGAGGATGATCTTATCTCTCAGGTACATAGCTCTCTACGTTTTTTTCATTGCTGACGCTGACGCTACTAAAAGGTATCCTCGCACACGCTGACGTACACTTATACGACACCTGCACCGACGGAGAGGGGGAAAGAGGCGTTTGGGTTGGATGTGAGGGGACGGATGATGTTGGTTCCGCTTGTTGATGCGAATGGAGAAGAGAATGGGACGTTGAGGAGGTTGGTGGATAGGATGGGGGAGGTGTATTCTACGGGTTAAATACATTTCTTGGGTTGTACAAAAGTACTGCGAATTATGGCGCCTCCTCCAACACCTTTTTCGCACCCTCCACAATAATCTCATGCTCCACGCTATGCAACCTCTCTTCAAACTCCTCAATGCCCTCGCCCTCTTTAAACTCTACCTCCCTAACGATGATCGGCTCCCCCTTGTCCACCTCTTTAACCACCCGATGGACCATACACCCCGACCGCGTAATCTCTCCCCTCTTCCAAGCCTCATACGCTCGTTCTATGGCGTTAGCGCCATCAAATTCACCCGGGAGCGCCGGGTGAAGGTTTATAACGGGTACAGGACCCATTAAATCTAGGAAAGGCTCGCTGAGGATGTGCATCCATCCTGCCAACACGACCAAATCGGGCGCTGCGGCCAATACGATGCGGGCGATTTCGGCGTCGTAGTCTGATCTTGACTTTGTTGGGTTTTTTGATAGGAAGGGTTGGAGGGCGAGGTAGGATGTGGGGATGGGGGGTACGGCGAGGGATGCGCGGGTTAGGCCGTAGGCTGCTTTGCGGTTTGAGAGGACTAAGGTGATTTCGGAAGATGGGAGACGGGGTGTGTTGAGGGCGTTTATTAGGGCTTGGAGGTTTGTTCCTGGTAAAAAAATGTGTAGATGATTGTCATTGGAGTAAGAAGAAAGAGAGAATACCTGAGCCGGAGATGAGTACGACAATTCTCTTCATTGAAAGTAGTGCGATTAGATTTCTCGGCAACTACCGATACATACCATCATGGCACAAATCCTCACCACCGTGCAGATCATTGACCTCTACGATATCGCTCTTTTGCTTAATTATGAGCGTGCAGCTACTGAACCTAGGTTTCGACATACCAAACTTAGGGAGGTTGTGCAGAATGAGGATTTCAAGACTATCCGGATGCTCACACACGAGTGGGCTACCACCGGCAACAAGCAGAAAACGGGGTTCGTGTTCGATAGGCTACCGCCCCATTCACCAGAGGACGACGACGATCCCTCTGCGCCGCCCGACTTGCCCTCTACGATGCTCGCTCCCCGGGACCCTCATTGGGCAGCCCAACCCGACTTGTCATACTTGACTCCATTCCAATGGGAGACATTTTACTGGCAAGCAAGGAATCACGACGCGTGCTATAAATCCGTCACGCTGATCCAACACTTCTTTGCACTCTTCCCACCGAATACTCAGGTGAGGGTACGGACGGAGAAAGGGAGGGAGTACCTTGTTTCTGCGAGTTTGAGGGTTATTATGGAGATGAAGTTGGTTAGGCCGAGAGGAGTGACGCTTAGTTGCGTTTTACCGGGGAATATGTCGTATATCACGGGAGGGGAGGAGGTGATGGATCATGCCGTTGTTGGGTTTCCCAATCCTAGTGCTAATGCGGGGAAGGAAGAGGAGGCGGGGACGATACTTGATCTTGCTTCGCTCCAATTTGGTGATGTAGGTCGGGGATGTGGTGGGAAGAGTTTGTTCCTTTTGGAGTCCATGGATGCGTATGGGGTGAGGTTGAACAAGTTTGCAGAGGGGAATACGTTTGATGATGCAAAGGTTTCGATGGCGATTGGGGGATCTCCTTGGGATGGGTGGTTGAAGAGGGTGGCGGAGAGGGTCAAGGATAGGTGGGTGAAGAGGGAAGGGTGGTGTGGCCATTGCGGTAAGCCTGGAGAGTTGAAGAGGTGTTCGGGGTGCAAGGATGCTTTTTATTGCGATAATTTACATCAGGCAGCGGCGTGGGGGTATCATAAACGTTGGTGCAAGAAGTAATTACTACATACAATGACACCACATCTCTACAAATCTCTCCTCCCAAAACTTGCTCACGTCCTCCAACTCACGCGTCATTCAGAGGGCGTAACTACTTCAGAAGCAAAACAGGCCCTCTTGCACGCTACAAATGACTTTAAAAGCACACTCTCCCAAGCTAGAGACCTCGCTGCAAATTTACCTGGCGGAGAACTCACTTTGTCGGACCAGGATGAGGTTATTCGGATGTTGGAGGCGATGAGGGATCAGAAACGGTATCGTCGCGTTGATGTTGGAGGTGCTTGATGCTGATTCTCTTTTTTTTTGGATACACAGTGCACTGTTATCCCAGTTCGCAGCTCGGAGTATATCAGCGGTTGTTCCAATATCCCAAGTGGATATGGAGGTTGATTCGACGGCTTCGACGCCTGGTGGTTCTTGAGCTTCAACAGGACGGCGTGTGCGCTTGGAACCCCGTATACTCTTGCGCGTCACCTCCAACCTCCTCCTTCAAGGCCATATGCTTCAAAAGGAACGACCTTTTTTACCCTCCTCCCTCCCTCCCTTTGATCCGCACCACTCGCCCTTCAAGTTTGCTTGGGACTGCGTATGCACTATATGCGTGTCACCCCCAAACATGTGTCTTCCCCAGGGCCACCTTTTAGTATTCTTCAAAAGAAAGCCCTTTACCTTCCCCCCCTTTGATCTTCCTCTGTTTAGAAACCAATGTACAAAACCACACCGCCTAATCGCAATACGTGCAACTTCTTCAATATGCTCGAAACTGGACCTCTGAACTTGCTCAGCATTCTCCACAGTAACCTGGCAAACCCTACCAATCTCCTGGCCAACTTTCGGCACATCCCATGGCACGCACACTCTACTCTCCCTTCAAACCCTATGGAACATCCACTACATATCATGGGCGCATTCTTTTTGGCCCCGAGATCGCACATCGCCCGAATTCGGGGGTGGCGGACATGTACAATCATAATGTGTTCAGAAGGCCTACAAGTCGCAGGTTGCAATTGGGTGCAGAATATCGTTGTCAGCCGTCTTTTTGTTGATGATATTCATGATCGTGGTTCAACTCGTACATCATGAGATCGTAGCCTAGCTACATGAATACGCGCAATAGCTTCTGGTGGACGCTGCGTCAAGGGAGGTTTCTGGATCTTCATCATCAGCTGCAGTCCCGGTACCCCTATCGGCAATGTTTGGTTGCGCTTCAGGACCTGCATATTCTCAACGTCATTGAAAGGATCAAGGAACATCCGCGGATTCCGTACCTTTCACGAACGTGAGCAACACGTCTGTTGGCGACTAACCTACCTCAGATCCTGGGAGGTCGTGGCTGCGAAATGTAGCAAAGGTTTGAAATTAATCAAATTTGTTGATACTGTGTATGATCTTATCGGTTATCGTAGTGCCTATTGTCCCACAACCCAACTGCGGACGATCTATAAACGAGACGAGCAGGTTGAAGACAGCAGCGTCTTTGGCACCTTCGACACCTTTCAGGTCGACCGTGCTGGACTCAATCCTGCTCTGGTCAACTGGAAGTCCCGGACGATCATTCCTCAGCTTCCTAAGATTTTCCTGTCTTCGATTTCGATTTTGACCATCCAAGAAAACGATTCTTTCTCTCTGGTATCCGTTGTTGACGGTCAAGCACCGTGTGTAGAAGAAGCTGGATAGAAGAGGGCACAGAGGCCAACTCTACCAAGCGCAGAGCACTTTTCTGGGATGCGTTTGACAGGGAGCTCGAGGGTTCCTTGGACCCGAACAGAAACGTTGATTGTGGATCAGTCATATGGGTGAACGTCATTTCTGGGCCTATGAAGCTACGCCGCCAGAAGTCCTTGATCTATCCGCAGCAACCCTAAGCAAGCTTGAGCACGACGTCCCTCCAGAACCAGAACAAACTTCGGAATAGGAGGATGACGAAGAGTAAGACCAAGTCGACGAGTGCTTTGCGACGACAGGATCTACAGGAGCTCAACTTGCCCGTTGGAATCAAGTGGTTCGGCAGTGGCATTGGGTTCACTTATAATTTGCCCGTTGTCACGGTGTCGAGCCAGGCTTCGATCTGTACCTCAGTGCCGAGGACGTGCTATGGGAGGGCGTTGCAGCAACTCGGGCTTGGGCTTGGACTTGGGTTTGATAACGGCAACAGGGGCATCAAGAAGCACAACTGTGCGAAGAAGACGAGCAAGACTAGGACGCGAGAGGGGGGACAGCGTCAAGAAGAGACTTTTTCAAGGGAGAAGCCAGAAGATTTGAGTTGGAGGCAGCAGCAAGATTTGTATTCGAGGGAGCAGCAAGACTCGAAATCGAGGCAGCACGATTCGAAATTAGGGCAGCAGTAAGATTCGAAGTCAAATTCAATGAGGAGATTCTTGAAGGAGACGTATAGGTGCCCGAGCTGGATTTTGTCTACTCCTTTTGATGTCCCATCTCCCTTTGCCCTTACGGTTGCGAACGAAGCTGCTGACGTCGGATTGTTGAATGGAAACTTGAATCTGGCCTCGGAGATTCTGTTGGACATATTCGCGCCAACACCAGCGGAAGGTGCGTCGGTTGATTCAACTTTAACCTGGGACTCGACATTGGACGGGGACTCAAACTTGGACGCGACATCTCCTGGTGCTAATCTGGATGCGGAATCTCCTGGTTCAAACTCGGACACGACATCTCCTAGGCCAAGCTCAGATGCGGGCTCTCCAGGCTCGAAGTCAAACGTGGCTTCTCCAGGTTCAAGCACGGACCCAACCTCGCCCGCGTCTCTCACAAAACTCGGATGACCACACTGGCCCTTTCACGCCTACTACAATCGCGTGTGCTGAGGAAGCGAGTGTTCCGAAATTTGTTGAATTGGTGGTGGAGGGAGATAGACACATGGATGTGGTCGACGTGGAGTCGACGTTGCAGCTCGTCACCTCATCAGGACTGCGTTTATCTTTTCTGGGCGCGTGAGGGGTTCTTTTGTAAAACTTGAGGATGTTTGTTTTGTCGTATAAGTATTGAATATTGCCATTCGGAAGCTCGAGATCAACTCGAAGTGATACATTCGATTCTTCTATACCACATACCAGGCTGAGCCGAATAATTGAAGTTGTAACAGGTAATAGAGCGGAGGCGGTTGGGCAGTCGAGTTGACTTACATTGCAAGTACAATGTACATAGGATGTAAATACTTATTCGCAGTTTTTTGATTGAAACATATACAGACATCTGGGAGGATAAAAAGTAAATGATCAATGGCAAAGTTAATGACAGGGGAACTTAGGCGCCATCCCAGCGCCCACGGTAACTCTTACCATCATCTTCATGTCTGAACTTCCAGTCTTCCAACAATGCTACTACCTCCCGTCAACTTCCATTAGACGTACGCTGGTGACCAACTAGTGACCGTAACTGCCTGACAAACACCATGATCAGGTCTTAGCGCGCAAGCATATCAAGCCACAATCTTCATTACTAGTTGATCTGTCTGACCCCCACCTGCCCTCACGCCAGGCGTTACGAAACTTGGACTTTCCTTGCCCGAGTTTGAGCGCAACGGCAGTGGCAAAATACCTCTTCGCTCTAGCTTGGCTTTTTGTCCCAGTTTTCTCAGGGTGCTGGAATTACCATCTTGTTATCGATTCCTCCGTGAATGGTGTTCGAGGCTATGCGGACGATTACCCGGAATTGGTTTCAGTTGATAAGGATACAAGGAAAGTGTCACGATCCATCCCTAATATACCCACAGAATCCTCGCCCACGCCAAGCTTGTGCTGGACGACGCCCGTGAGCATAGCCACGTTTTGGCGGGCGTATCATCGATGCGAAAGGGTGCGTTTTACAAGACTTCGAACGGCAACGAAACCTTGAGTAGTGGATTCATATTTGAAGCACGATCAACTTCATTTGAGAACATCTCCAGCCCAAGATGGGCGGTGGTTTGACGGATTGGATGGTCAGACGGACTGAGGTGATGGCTCCGTTTATGGTCAGGTTTTTTGCCCTGGACCCCAGGCCACGGATTGCTGAGCGTTAGCTCAACCGAAAGAGGGGGTTCACGAGTTCATGCACTAGCGCCTGTGTTGGGTTCATGTCATCCCACGTTGAGGCTCTACTTAGCCTCCATCAACTTCCATGTCGTCGACAACACCAATCGTCTCTCAGCCTCACCCTGGATTGCTCAATAACTCACATTTCCACAATCTCAACGGTGGAAACTTTTACAATACCATTGGCGATGCACACATCCACAACTCCACCACAATTTCCCCCACCAATCGTGTGTCTCCTCTCGCTTCCATCCATATTTCTCTCAACTTTTCAATGTTCAACGCCGCTAGCAGTGGCGTCTTTATACAGATTCATCGCGGATAGTGCCATGCACGATTCAAAAGAGCGATTTCCACAACCAAAATGTCACCCCTTCACGAGGGAGCGGATTCTGCGAAGAATCCTCAACTGGGCCAAAAGTGATTCAGCGGAAAGGATACTCTGGGTCTCCGGCTCAGCTGGCACCGGAAAGTCAGCCATTGCGCAGACCATCGCGGAACGCTTCAAGCAGAACGTGGCAGAAGGCAACGAGCAGAAGGTCCACCTCGCTGCTACATTTTTCTTCTTTCGCACCAGCCCCGAACGGAACACAAGCGAACGCCTCATCACCACACTGGCTTATCAGGTCGCGCTCTCCGTTCCTGGGGCAAAGGAATTCATCGCAAAGGCAATCGAGGATGACCCTGCTGTCTTCACCAAAGACATGAACTCGCAACTTTTCCAGCTCATTGTTCACCCGGTCACCCTCGCCGCCCAAGGATGGGGTTCAGTGCAGCAGTCCCTCGTTATCATTGATGGGCTGGATGAGTGCATTGACAAGAAAGAGCAAACAGATATTTTGAGTGCGATTTGCAATGCACTCACTACACGTGAACTTCCCCTACGCTTTCTCATTTTAAGCCGCCCGGAATATGACATTCGAATGAGGTTTCAGCAGACTGATCTCCAGTCTGCAACTGTCCGCTATGTCCTCGATATGGACGACATGGTGACGAAAGATATTGCAACTTTCTTAGAAGCTGAATTTTCACGAATTCACCAAGAGCACTGCATACGTGAAACACCATGGCCGCCAAAATATGTCATTCAATTCCTAGCTGAAAGAGCGTCTGGCCAGTTCATCTATGGATCCACCATCATCAAATTTCTCGACGATCGACACTTTCAGCCTCAAGAGAGGCTTGAAATGGTTCTTGGGATTTTGCCCCACGGGACATTTTCACCATTTGCAGAAATCGATTTTTTATATACTCGGATTTTGGATGCTGTGCCGGCGTCCAAGGTCGAGAGAACTCTTCTTTGCCTTGGGGCAATCATTGACCAGCATCACCTGAAGATTGGATACGTAGCCTTGACTGAAACGAAATTTCTTGATCAGCTGTTCCAGCTCAACCCCGGGGGTGTTGAGCATCTTCTGAAGGAATTACACTCTGTATTGAATATTAAATCAGAGGTTTCCATCCGGCACAAGTCGTTTTCAGATTTTCTAACAGATGAAGCTCGGTCAGGCAGATATTTCATTGACAAAGATAGCGTGTGGACCAAAATTCTGGGACTTCTTTGGGCAACCATTCCACAACGATTGAATCACTTTGAAGATGACGAATCATGTCCACATTTGCGGGCCGATCTGCAAGATGAGACACGTATGTGGTCGTAAACATTCTGCGCCAACATATTGCTAACACAGCGATCATTAGCTCTGTATGCACTAGTCAACCGCTGGAGGGATTGCCTTCCAGAAACCAGGCATGCAAGGGCAACGCTTCAGGAGCTGGCCAACATTGCTGATTTTGCAGAAAATAAAGCTTTTGACTTCCCGCGTGCTTTGAAGAGTCTGGGTGAACCGGAAGGTCCTGAAGATTGGTGCCGTTTTCAACACCTAGACCGCCCTGATTTCTACCCAACTATTATCTCCTGGCTATCGAAAGAAGTACGTGACATGGTGTTTACCCGTTTATCAGGCTGATTTGGGGGACAGAGATTAGCTGAAAAGAATCCCATGTTGTGGAAGCAGTATCTTTCACTTTATGACAAGAGCATGATGGTTTTCCTCAAGCAGGTTGAACAATTTCTCGATCCCATCCACTCCATCCATGTTTTCACCACCAAAGTAATTTGGAGGGATCTGTATTTCTCTTATCTTGGAATCCCCAACCACATCGAGGTCTTCGTCAACTTTTTCTTAGATTCCCACAGGTCTGCGAAATATTACCTCACCCCACAACATCACGCCGATATAGTAATGTGGATGATCCAGTACTATCACTGTCCTGTCCCCAGCAAACTACTTGTGAGGCAATTTCGGCGTGGGGTTGGCGGGGAAGATACACAAATGCCTTTTGCTAAATTGCTGTGGGAACCACCTCTGAGCAGTCTACTATGCCACGGCATGCTGATGGACATCCATCTGTCTCATGCTTCTCCTTGTGCAGAACAACTGGTTGATGTAATTCGTTTTTATAACCCTCACACGTTTCCTCCTTCAACTTATGTCCCAAAGGTGTGTGACATTACTATTTAACCTCAATTGATTTCCACAGATGCTCATACATTGAAAAGAATATGATCCGGCAGGACCTGCAGTCACATGAAAACCACATTAACAAAATTCGCAAGGCAATGGCAAGGTACCTGTTGGTGCGTCGTATCGTTACTATTCACCCTTTATTCAGTTTCGGAGTTCTTGTCATCAAATTACAGGATAACAACCAGATGTACGAACAATGGCTGGCCCTCAAACGTGAAGCGGATAGAAACGTCCAATCTTCCCTTGCTCTTAAATCGGGGACGGTTTCGTCGCTTCATGTGGTTTGCTACCTCGTCATCCTCGCGGTTTATTTCAAGTTTCAATGGGTATTCTTCTCCGAGGCGGATCCCTGTGATTGGCAGTGCTCCTGCCCAGATTGGTTGTACTAGTGGTGTCGATCATGTCGCGGACGGGCTTGATGGTTTTTAATACTTTTTTTTGCTACGAACGTTGTACTATTACATAAGTAAGGATATTCGGAAGGTTTTATGATAGTAGAGGAGGTATATTATTGACACGTATACTCATTCTAGTAAAACTCTCGGACGACGGACACTTTAAGGACGGTTACCGTCTCAAAAAGTAGCTCTAGCTGCAATTGCGAGGTGTCGTACGGCGGTGAATAGTGGGGATGGCGTTCAGAGTAATTGATCTTTTTGTATATACATTCAGTATACAAACGTGCAACAAGTAATCAAGCTTCACGTACTCACTCGGACACACGGGCACTGGTTCCCAATCCACCACCGTTTGGCGCAAGATCTAATGGATTTTGGTCGTATAGTACGCCTAGGGACAACGTAGACGCAGGTAGCTGGACAGCCTGTTACAGGCAGCTGTAATAGCGGGGTATCATGGTATACTTGTGGTATACGGCCAGGATCTTATCTGAATTTGACCCGGCCCGGTTTTTCCTTTCCCTTCCAACCCAATCTCATGTCCAAACGACGACCCTCCTCCCGCTCCTCCTCCTTAACCCCCTCCTCCTTCATCGACGTCTCCTTCAACTGTTCAACCCCAATCCGAAAGTAGACTACCACGCGCTCACGCGTCTCCTTTCACAGCTCTTCTCGCGGGATACAGAGCGCTTGCACATCCCTTTGCTCGTGGAGATGATATTAGCCCAGCCGAGGGTGGGGACGACGATTAAGACGGGGAATGCAGGAGGAGGAGGAGGAGGAGGACGGAGATCCGTATGCTGTGCTGAGTGTTGTTAATGTGAATGTGCATTTGCAGCAGGGGAATGGGGGTTGCGCGGGTTGGGCCGTAGGCTGCTTTGCGGTTTGAGAGGACTAGGGTGATTTGGAAAGATGGGAGTCGGGGCGTGTTGAGGGCGTTTATTAGGGCTTGGAGGTTTGTTCCTGTTAAACATTGTGTAGATGATTGGATTGGAAATTAAATTGAAGTATACGATACCTGAGCTGGAGATGAGTACGACAATTCTCTTCATTGTGGTGAGATCAGATAGCTCGGCAAATCGGGGTTCGTGTTCGATAGGCTACCGCCCCTTCACCAGAGGACGACGACGATCCCTCTGCGTCGCCCGACTTGCCCTCTACGATGCTCGCTCCCCGGGACCGTCATTGGGCAGCCAAAACCGACTTGTCATACTTGACTCCATTCCAATGGGAGACATTTTACTGGCAAGCAAGGAATCACGAGTGCCATAAATCCGTCATGCTGATCCAACACTTCTTTGCACCCTTGCCGCCTAATATTCAAGTGAGGGTATGTACGGAGAAAGGGAGGGAGTACCTTGTTTCTGCGAGTTTGAGGGTTATTATGGAGATGAAGTTGGTTAGGCCGAGAGGAGTGACGGTTAGTTGTGTTTTACCCGGGAATATGCGGGAGGGGGGGAGGTGATGGATCATGCTGTTGTTGCGTTCCCGCACACGACGACGGGTGCCGTGACGATACTTGATCTTGCTTCGCTCCAATTTGGTGATGCAGGCTGATGCAGGTCGGGGATGTGGTGGGAAGAGTTTGTTCCTTTTAGAGTCCAGAGAGGCGTATAGGATGAGGTTAAATAAGTTTGCAGAGGGGAATACGTTTGATGACGCAAAGGTTTCGATGGCGATTGGGGGATCGTCTTGGGATGGGTGGTTGAAGAGGGTGGCGGAGAGGGTTAAGGATAGGTGGGTGAAGAGGGAAGGCTGGTGTGGCCATTGTGGTAAGCCTGGAGAGTTGAAGAGGTGTTCGGGGTGTAAGGATGCGATAATTTACATCAGGCGGCAGCGTGGGGGTATCATAAACGTTGGTACAAGAAGTAATTACTACATACAATGACACCACATCTCTACGAATCTCTCCTCCCAAAACTTGCTCACATCCTCCAACTCACACGTCATTCGGAGGGCATAACTACTCCAGAAGCAAAACAGGCCCTCTTGCACGCTACGAACGACTTTAAGAACACCCTTTCCCAAGCTAAAGACCTCGCCGCAAATTTACCCGGCGGAGAACTCACTTTGTCGGAGCAGGATGAGGTTATTCGGATGTTGGAGGCGGTGAGGGATCAGAAACGGTATCGTCGCATTGATGTTGGAGGTGCTTGATGCTGATTCGTTTTTTTTGAATACACAGCGCACTGTTATCCCAGTTCGCAGCTCGAAGTATATCAGCGGCTGTTCCGGTATCTCAAGTGGATATGGAGGTTGATTCGACGGCTTCGACGCCTGGTGGTTCTTAGCTTCAAGTTTGCTCGAGGCTGCGTATGCACCCGTATGCGCATCACCTCCAAACATTAGGGCCACCTTTTTAATGTACTTACTTCAAAAGAAAGCCCTTCCTTTGACTCAAAGGAAGGGTCTTCCTCTGTTTAGAAACCAATGTGCAAACCGCACCGCCTAGTCGCAACGCGCAATCTCTCCAGAATGCTCGAAACTGAACCTCTCCCTACTCTCCCTTCAAAACCGATGGAACGTCCACTGCATATCATGGACGCATTCTCTTTGGCCCCCCACACCGCACACCGCCCGAATTGCCAATGGGCATCGGCGGTTAAATGTGTTCGGAAGGCCTTCAAGTCCCAGGTTGGGTGCAGCATGTCGTTGTCAGTCGTCTTTTTGTTGATAATATTCATTATCGGGGTTCAACTTGTGCGTCATGACATCGTAGCCTAGCTACATGAATGTGCACAACAGCTTCTGGTGGACGCTGTGTCAATGGAGGTTTCTCTTGTACCCCTATCAGGAGAGAACGCCAATGTTTGGTTGCGCTTCGGGACCTAACAGGCTGGTGCTGATTTTTTTTTGGCTGCTAGGTAGCGCGTTGTTGAAGTTTGAACCAAGTTCGCATCTCGCGGCTGTTTCTCTACGGTACCTCAAGTGGGTGCTGGAGGCAACTCTTGATACGGGCTCAGGACATTTCGCAATCCTTGTCATGCATCGTCCCATCTCCAGTTCGCCAGACAAACGACTTGGTGATCAAGGATACATTATTCCAAGCAAATGACGTCGTAGCCTAGTTGAGGTTGAACGTTGAACCCACACTTTTGCGGCAGGACGAACTGACTCGAATGTTGGAAGTGTCCATGATGGGCCCAGGACATTTTGGAATCCCATACACATCACCAAAAACCAGGACTGTCGGCCACCTTAAATTCTTTCCCTCCTTCCCCATCCCCTTCAGTCTTCTCCGCGTTTCACTCATTTCACACTTTCTTCAAAGGACCTTAACGATCTTCGTCCTTTTCTTCGAAGCGGGTCCTCCTCCATTTATTTCCCTTTTCTGCCCCATTCTAAGAAAGCAATGTACAACCCTCACAACCGCCTGATCGCACCTCTAGCTCTAAAATTATTCCATTCTCAGCTGGAAGGCAAATCTCCGAAACTCTACCCATCGTCTGGCACTTCCCTTTAGAAACTGACATCTTCGGGTCTGGGGATACAATCCTCGCAAACTGGGCCACGGAGAGAGCTGCTGTGTCGCCTTCTTTTCAGTTGTGTATATCCACAGAGGCAGTGGAATTAGCCGACGTTACATGTGGAACGACTGTGTGGCCTGTGGTCACGTCAAGCGCTGACGGACTGTACAGCACATCTTTGTGGACGTGATATCTCCTGGTGCTAATCTGGATGCGGCATCTCTTGCTTCAAACTCGGACGCGACACCTTCGAGGCAAAGCTCAGACGCGACCTCTCCAGGCCCAAACTCTCCATACCTCGTCAGTGTCTTTCTCACAAAACTTGGATCACGACACTGGCCCTTTTACACCTACTACAATCGCGTGTGCTGAGGAAGCGAGTGTTCCGAAATCTGTTGAATTGGCGGTGGAGGGAGATGGGCACATGGATGTGGTCGACGTGGAGTCGACGTTGCGGCTCGTCACCTCATCAGGACTGCGTTTATCTTTTCTGGGGGCGTGAGGGGTTCTTCTGTAAAACTTGAGGATGTTTGTTTTGCCATATAATTATTGAATATTGCCATTCGATCAACTCAAAGTGATAAATTCAATTCTTCTGTACCACATAGTAGGTTGAGCCGAACAATTGAAGTTGCAACAGGTGATAGAGCAGAGGCAGTTGACCTAGGTTGCAAGCATAATGTACATAGGATGTAAATACTTATTTACGGTTTTTTGATTGAAACATATACAGACATCTGGGAGGATAAAAGAAGTAATTGACCACAGGAAAAGTTGACGACAGGCTGGAGCGTGAGTATTGGTGAGTGTAATACCAACGAAAAGTAAAAATCCTGAAATCCTAAAAAAAAAAGTAGCATGATAGGTAAAAATGTCGAAGGAGGTTTCCTCAAGTGGAGCAGCTTGAAACTTGGAGCTCGCACTCTATTGCCTGTATGAACATGACAAGAATGGCAGCCTCCGGTGAGGTTGTAGCAATGACGGCGAGAGCCACATCGCCGAGCATCGTCACACAACTGCCCGGCACGCCATTCTGAACCACACAAGTAACGCCGCATTGCGCCGTTTGTAAAACATTATTGCCAGGCTGCCCGCAGGCTCCGAAGCAATTTAAAAGGGGCTTGTCGTTCTCGATATCCGTCAGGCAGGTCTGGACCTCTGATATATCTTGTTGGATGCTAAGAACGATAGCCGCCGGAAAATCCATAGTGATAACATCCAGGGCGAAATTGATACATTCCCCGATATCGCACCGCCGGGCGGCTGGTCCACGGGGAATGCTCAGATTGGAAGCTAAAAAGCGATAGGTCAATAAGGATGGGTATGTGAGCGGGAGGAGCTTACATGGATTCAAATCAACTGGAACGTGAAGCGCATAGGTAACGGATGCGAAGGCGAGGATGAAGTGGTTAAGGAACATCATGACTTGAGATGCCCAGATTTATGGCACTTGGCCGTTTATATGCCTCAAAGGAGGCCATCCCAATGCGGAGTGCAAAACTCGATGAATTTCAGTTGAACTTGAACGTTTGTGTTATGGTCATGTTAATGCCTAGCAACTCCTTTCTAGCAGAATCCCAGGCACAGATCTTGCTTTTCGGAGACGCCAAGGGACACCGCCCGATCACATAACTCGCTAGCATAGCAGATACGCGTACTGCCGCAACGAGTGGTAGACAATGGTCCAATCGACGGCCCATACGCCAGCGACTACTGCATCACAGTAATGTAATGGGCTGCTCCTTTGACTGCAAGAGAAGGGAGACGCATAGCGTGAATCTAAGGGCGCCAAAACTCATCTGCTTTGCGTCAGGTTTACCACCAGATTAACTTGCTCACAGCAGCTACAATCGAGGGTTCGGAGTTGATTCCGAATACCAGGTTCTGGACAATTGAATCAATTGAATCAGAGTATGTCGTTAAGCGGGCCGCAGTTGACTTGAGACCGAGGGTCTGAAGGAGCAAAGAAAGTACCCAGGACGAGGTGCCTTAATGAACGACAAGGAAGTCAAAGGCATCCCGAATGTAGGGCTCGCGCGGCCTCAGAAAAAGCAGATAGGCGACACAGAGCTCAGAGAAACTTGAAGTGCGGATTTCACAAGACCTGCTAACCCATTGGTTCCCTGTAGGTCACGATTACGAGTTGAGACTGAGGATAGCAACTGGAGTCCTAGACATAATTTAATATGAGAGGCAAGTATCGTAAGGGAACATACCAGGTAATCTGAATCAGATCTTCATGAACCAACCGTGAGTGTGCTACACTACGGTGAGCACGACAAAACCAAAAGCATTCCCATGATTGTTGGTCTCGTGACACCTGGTACTGCACAAACATACCCTCATCGAACACCTAGACCTTTACTCAAACATCATCTTCTAGAAAGAAGGCCCTTTACTCTCTCTTTGATCTTCCTCTGTTTAGAAACCAATGTACAAACTGCACCGCCTAATCGCAATACGCGCAATCTCTCCGATAGCTGGAAACACTCTCTGGGGGGTAAAGGCGCATTCTTTCTGGCTCTCACACCCACATCGCTGGTATTAGCAATGGGCATCGGGGATAGCGGACATGTACAAAAATAATGTGGCAGGCTGGGTGCAGCATATCGTTGTCAGTCGTCTTTTTGTTGATAATCTCCATGATCATGGAGAAAGTTCGTTGTTCCTGTCCATCGATTACTAGGGTTTCGTATAAGGTGCCTTCTACAGGTCTCCTGTATGTGCTTCAATTGGCAAGCAAAACTGCGGTAACCCTTTCCGGTGCGTCAGATCGTCTCAATCGCCGCTCGTCTCGCAACATACCCTGTTCTTTCACCCCCATCCGAAGTTGGAAGTAACGTTGTAGCTGGTTGCGTTTTGACAAGTGCCACCAAGGTAATCAATGTCACAGATCCCTTATCGACGCCTAATGTCAGGCTGCAGTTTGAAGAACCGTTGAGAAATGCTGGTGACCCGGACACTCCAGTAGAATGGAAGCGGTAAGCTATTCATCGTTCACACGCCGATCACGAAATAATACCCTCATTTCACAGGCATGGAAGCAGGGTAATTATACTGTGGTTTATGTCGAAAAGATCACAGTTGGGCCCATCCTCATTCTCCCGTTTAGGACCGGAATAAATCACGTGTGAACATTCCAGGCGATCGGCCTCCTACCTCCACACGTCCTAAGCGAAAAGGACAGCCTGGTCACAACAGTTACTAAGGGTCTGCAATTTGCGCGAACGTCTGGCATAGAAACTCCACCAAATTGGTAAATCACTACTAAAGGAGCCAAGTGCTCAAGATGGCACTAAGCCAGCCGATGCGGTTGAGTGGTTGCAAAATGCTTTCTCTATGGCAGATCAATTGAACGATACAGTGGGTTTTGGGGTTGCGGAACTCAAGGTACGCGAGCCTCTGCTCCGCAGCCCTTCAAGCGTGTGACGGTCATTTCAACTCCAAAGATATCTCTATTACGCACGATGAGTACGTTCACGCGGGAGTAGCCGTGAGTGTACCTTGACGCTGACCGGACTTGTTTTGCTAGGGCATATTTTGTATCGGAATCCCACGATCGTGCAGAGGCTGTTCTAAACGAGCTCCTGCGAACCATAGACGCATCTACAGATCATGTAAGTTGATCATCAAAGGACAAGACGTTTTTGACATTCCAAATCAAGGCAAGTTCCAAATATCAAGAACTACGGTGGCTGAGGTTAGCTGTTCCGAAGAGGAAAATTGGCGAACCTGCTCTCTTTGATGGTATTCCATTCACTTCTACGTGTCTGAATCGCGCTGATATGAACAGCTTTCAGATCTATAATCGATCATACGGAATTGACGGAACCTAATATCACAGAGTTGGTCTTCGATTTTCATGCGGACATTGCCTTGGTTTGCTTATAATTCAAATACTGATGTCCTTCAGGATCTGAGATCGCTCAGCCGTCAACAGTAGGTTTTCAATGGATCGGAGTTAGGATGTCATGGCCTTTACACACGCCCATATCTTTCAGCTTCAGCGCCCTTGTTACCAGCGTCAACTTGCACTGTCTATGGTTCAGCTTGTGCGTCATGGTATCGTAGCCTAGCTACATGACTGCGCACAACAGCTTCTGGTGGACGCTGTGTCAATGGAGGTTTCTGGACCTTCATTCATCATCAGTTGCAGTCTTGGTACCCCTATCAGGAGAGAACACCAATGTTTGGTTGCGCTTCAGGACCTAATACATTAGATGCTCTCAATATTCTACGGATTGGAGGTGAATTTTTTTGGTTGCTAGATAGCGCGTTGTTGAAGTTTGAACCAAGTTCGCGTCTCGCAGCTATTTCTCTACGGTACCTCAAGTGGATATGCCTGAAGGCAACCCTTGATACGGGCTCAGGACATTTCGCAATCCTTGTCATGCATCGTCCCAATGTGGTATCTCCACTTCGCCAGGCAAACGACTTGGTGATCAAGGATACGTTATTCCAAGCCTATGGCGTCGCAGCCTAGTTGTGAACCTCGACCACAAGAGCTACGGGTTCGTCCTCAGACAAGCCAGGTCCACACTTTTGCGGCAGGACGAAGTGACTCGGATGTTGGAATGGTCCATGATCGGCCCAGGACATTTTGGAATCCCATATATATCACCAAAAACGAGGATTGTCAGCCATCTTAAGTTCCTCCCTTCCTTCCCCATCCCCTTCAATCTTCTCCGCGCTGGACGTTTCACTCATTTCACACTTTCTTCAAAGAACCTTGACGGTCTTCATCCTTTTCTTCGAAGCGGGTCTTCCTCCATTTCTTTCCCATTTCTGCCCCATTCTAGGAAAGCAATGTACAACCCTCACAACCGTCTGATCGCACCTCTGGCTCTAAAATTACTCCATTTCTCAGCTAGAAGGCAAATCTCCGAAGCTCTACCCATCGTCTGGCACTTCCCTTTAGAAACTGACGTCTTCGGGGCTGGGGATGCCATCCTCGCAAACTGGGCAGCGGAGAGAGCTGTTGTGTCGCCTTCTTTTCAGTTGTGTATATCCACAGAGGCAGTGGAAGACTCGGTATCAGCTGACGTTACGTGTGGAACGACTGTGTGGCCTGTGGTCACGTCAAGCGCTGAGGGACTGTACAGCACATTTTTGTCGGTGTTTCTTTCACTCAAAGACTAACTTGTGCTAATGTCCATCGTCCACTAGGTCCGCACCAAATGTAACTTCCACCTCTCCTGTCTTTCTTCAGATGAGGGACAATTTCGCTTCAGTCGCACGGTCCCCTGTGTTTACCCTTGATCGTGAGTTTCCGCTGTTCGAGTTTTAGGTTTTGAAATGGACGACTGATGTCTCTTTGTAGCGAATGCACCTTCTGCGTCCGAAAACGGGGCAGGCTCCCCTTCTTCAGATCTCCCCGTGTTTACATCTGCATCAGCAACAGCAACAGCTTCAGAGCCACCCCCTTCATCCTCATCCACATCATCCTCATTGCACCCTTCGCCCTCTGCCACGTTACAAACACAAAACGAATATTTGACAGCGAGAAAGGAGAGCGACGACAGTTTGGCTAATGCTATTACTTGGCAATCTCCTTCCTCAAGCGACGTCTTTGGGTCTGGGGACACTATCATCGGGAGATGGGAGGCAGAGAAAGCTGTTGTGTCGCCTTCTTTCCAGCTTTGCATGTCTACAGACGCAGGGGCGGACACGGGATCTGCGGACAGTACGTGCGGAACGACTGTCTGGCCTACAGTCACTTCGGATGCTGGATCGTACAGCGTATCTTTGTCAGTTCTTCTTGTTCTTGAGAATATCTTGCGCTGGCGTTGACTATTTACTCAGGTCTGCTCCGAATATAACCTCAGCCTCGCGCTTCATTCTTCGGATGACGGATAATTTTAGCTCTACCGCCGAGTCTCCTGTTTTCAAACTTGATCGTGGGTTCTTTTCGTCTGCTCGTGTTTTTGTCTTTGTTAAACCCATTTCTTCCTGCAGCAAATGCATCTTCTGCATCTGAAACGTCATCAGACCTCTCTTCTTCAGTGGCAGCCTCCATGCCTACGTCAGCGGCGGCTTCACCTTCTTCTTCTCCATCATATTCTGCTTCCTCGCCCAACGCATCGCAAACCCACAACGGAACCACTCCGAATGCAGCCCCTCAGATATCACAGAACTCAAACCCTGAACCAGACATTCTAGCCTCCCGCCAACCACCCCCCGTTGCAGCCTACGCTGTTCCCCTCTCTGTAGTTTCCGCGATCATCCTCGCAGCTGGGATTATGTCTCTCAAGCACAAGCAAAAGCTGAAAGCTGACCGCCTCCGCGACGCTGTGAATGCCAATCTCGATCCAAGTGCAAGTGTGGGCAGCTTCAAATCGGCTGAGGAAGTCGGCCGTGCGTTGAACGTGCTCTCACGAAACGAGCTGGGCTATTCTGGGGCCCCGACGGTTCCGGTTCCTGTACCGCTATTCATGCCTGTCGACCATAGGTGGGAGTCTGAATCACGAAGGTCGACGAGGCGCGCGTATCCGCCGTCTTCGTATAGCTGGGACAGGGAGAGCACGTATACGACGCCAAACTATGCCCGCTCGTGGACGTCGAACCATTCAAGGGAGATGTTGGATCACCCTAGGC
The DNA here is from genome assembly GCA_000827195.1 of Laccaria amethystina LaAM-08-1. Taxonomy (NCBI): domain Eukaryota; kingdom Fungi; phylum Basidiomycota; class Agaricomycetes; order Agaricales; family Hydnangiaceae; genus Laccaria; species Laccaria amethystina. The sequence continues at coordinate 41,348 of KN838572.1, read as the reverse complement.
AGACGTCCGATCACTCGAGGCAGATGTCGAGTCACTCAAGACAGACATCGAATCACTCAAACTCGAGCAATTACAGGCCTTTCCAGCAATTACCTCCCTGCCAACAATTACCTCCTTCCCAGCAATTACCTCCCTCTCAGCTACGTCCCTACCTTCCGCCCATTTCGACGTCCAACCGGGCGTTCTTTGACGAGGGAGACACGGGGGTTACTGGCGATGTATTGTCGGAATATATGGTCCCGTCGCCGATCCTTCCGCCTGGGATGACGATATCGCCTCCCCGACCGCCTGAGAGACTTCATGTGCGCGTTGAGAGTCCTGGACGTGGGCCTCAAGGTACTACTAGGCGTCTCACTGAGTACCTGCAGCCGAACCCGTACGGTTTGGTGGCGGAGAACCTTCGATTCGCCCGTTCGTGAATGCTGCCCTGGCTGTTCTGCTTGACTCGTATCCCACTTTTCGTTGTCCTGGCGCCGTAGCAAATTGTTCGGACTTTGACAACGATTGACCAATAGAGCTCCATGGTTTTCGACGGTGTGTTGATGAGTCATGGTTCCTTTCTTCCTCTGCGTCTTTCATGATATCGCCTTCGTGACATATGATACTGTTCATATATCTCGCACTCAATCCAGCTACCTTAATTGTTACAATTATCTGCATAAGAACCAGTACTTGATACTATCAATCATTTTGCGTGTATGTGGGCGTTATACCCAGTGTTGCACGAGAACAAGATGAAGACATCAACGTCGTGAATTTGAAGGGGGTGGAACTTGAAGAGCTTATGGTTGCAAGCACCTGTGTTTCGAATTCGAAGTCTTACAGGCCACGGGTTAACCACAATCAAGAGCCTCATAAAGCTACAGGAGATGCAGAGGTTGAGAAGTGTGGCGGAGAAGGCCGACTCCCGAGAATGTTCTTCTTTACATAGTAGTCTTGAAAAACGCCAGCGTCAGCGTCATTTTGGGATGGAGATTAGAGAGGAGACAGAGCGATCTTGCGCATCGACTGCCACAGCACCAAGCCGTTGTACGACACACATTCCTGAGCATACCTACGCAAAGATAGGGTGCTTGTTGTCGAGATGAAATGTAGGGCCGAGAGTTACGAAATGTGATCCTTTGGAAGTAACACTAAACGGGAAAGAATCAATGGTGGTCCGAACTCAATATCAATATTGACTGACCGTTACGGTGTTTGGACCTGAATTGGCCAGTAGAATTTCAGATTTCTCCTCCACTGTCGGATAAGTCAACGAAATGACAGAAAATTACGATACAGAAAAAAATACAATTTCTGCTCGCAGATACTAGTCCCTCCTCTGCGTTTCTGGAGTCGTCATCGGCAGCTTCTGAAATCAGATATCCTAAGCAACGCGCATACATAAGACCCTTCCGGTCGTTCTCGGTGTTGGCTTCTGCCTCTCTCCAACCCACCTTACTGTCTCGTTGGGTAGATATGCATTTTCTCCTTCTTGAGGCCCTGCCCACAAGTGCCAAAATATTTGTCGACCAGGGCGTCCAGTTGACCAATATCCTGGTTCCTCCGAGAGTGATCGTGTGGATGCGCTTCTGAAGCCCAATGAACAACACGTGTTCCAAGTTAATTACACTGAGAACAAATGTTACTACATGATTTGGGATGCCGGTGTGGCGGGGCCGTTCAGATATAGAAGCCTTTTCTTGCTTGAAACACCTAGCTTCTCGAAAGAGCTTGGGGATCCGACCATAGCGCAGGATGTCATTAGACGCCCTCTCCCACTTCCAGGGGTAGCCCATGAATAGATAGAGATCATGCAAAGACGATCTCAAGTGCAAGCGTTGCAACAACTTGACGGTGATAGTTCAGCGTGGCGAACGAGGACAACGACAGGCTTCCAAGTTTATTTGAACGAGGTTGAGTCTTCGACAGTTGGTTCTGGCAAATAGTATCTCACCAGGGAACGCTCGATATTCTTGATCTTCAGATTCGATTCCTCCAGAACGACACGGCGTTGATCTGAAACTTGTAAGCCATCCTCAGCACGTTGTCATTAACCGGGACCTACAACGGAACGAATTCGAATGAGCGAGTCACTGCGACCGTCAAATTCGGCAAGGCAATACAAGACAGTATTTCTGGGGTACCATTAGAGATGTTCATTGAAAGCGAAAGCCCTTGAGACTTGACTACCAAGTAAGATTGGGTGACAGACATTTGAACCACCCATTTTCGTCAACCCTAATACGCTGTTATCATTTTGACGGCTCACATAGAATACGGAACGAGATCATACCTGGGAATCAACAGGGAGTCACTAATGCTTGGTAGAACCAGGAGCCGACCCTATACGATAGGTTGAAAAGTACCTTCGAACAGTTGGTCTGCCCGGTGACTAAGTTTTGACTCTCAGCAAGTTTGGGGACTTCATGTGCGAAGCCGTCAGAGCTGACTCTGACTTTGTCTTCGAAAGGTTGTCTTCAACAGTGCAATGTAAGTATCTTCTGATACCCGGTGGTGCGTTCATTTCATAGCTGTGGAATCCGAAAATGTTCAAAGGTTCAACAGACAGCATTAAGTATTGTTGACGGTTACTTGTTTGGTCGCCGTTCCTGGTCCAAGCGGATTGTTTCGGACGTCGACAGCGCGCAACCCTCCTCAGTGCCTCTCATCGGACACGCTGGGCTACGTGCATCTATTATTCTTTGAAACTACTGTCCGCGACTGACTCTCAACAAATAGGGTCCCGTCCTCCTCCAGTTAATCCCCACCCAGTAAAGAATACCAACAAACACAAAAATATCGCTAGATGCCTGCAACGCACATTGTGCCTATAACCAACGATCTACGCGTTTATCGAGTCACAAAGGACGGCGAAGATAGTGGGTACCTTCCCTTGAATTCCTCAGTTTGTGGCTAGGCCTCACAGGAAACAGGACAGGCCCACATCCTGAAAAGAGGGGATGGCAAGGTTTACGTTCACTACTTCGACACCGATAAGCGAATGGATGAATGGGTTTCGGAAGACGCGTGCATGGAAGAACAGCTAGAGCCAACACAACTACGGCAAGGAGGAAGAAAAAGAAAACGCGGCCGGCAAGCCGAGTCGCCTAGCCCCGGCACCTCCTCCTCAACTGGTGGGCGGGATGGGTCTACAAAGCCACTCGAAAATGGCGTCAATGAAGAACCGAAAGAGATTGTCATGACGGAAGAAGACTATGACATCCAACATCACAAGCAAATAACGGCGCAAAGAAATTTCGATTTCGTGAATTTCGGAGAGTACCAAATCAAAACATGGTGAGTACTCTACTCTCTCGAATTGTCATGCGATATCAGCTGAAGTTCATGATTACTTAGGTACTTTTCGCCTTATCCACTCTTGGAGACGGAGATAGAAGAGATTGCAACAAACTCCAATGTGACTAATTCTCATCCCAGGATTCCAGGGGTGGCTCGAACCACTGCTCGATCGCACGGTCGTACGTCAGATATGCTGGCAGGAGGGTTACAGCGACAAGGAGGTGAGAGGGCGAACCTCTGGGTTTGTGACATGTGCTTCAAGTACATGGCCGATGCGCTCACTTTGGAAATTCATAAAGTAAGTAATGCCTCGGGTCGCAGGACTTCCCTACCTCACGACGTGCCTTGCTAGAAAGTTTGCACTCGTAAGCACCCTCCTGGCAGAAAGGTCTATCAGCGGGGTGCCCATACCATATGGGAGGTCGATGGTGCCAAAGACAAGGTAACATCATTTCATTCTTGATTATCTTGTGGTTCTCATCGTTTCCCTCAAGCTTTATTGTCAAAATTTATCCCTGTTTGGGAAACTCTTCATCGACGTGAAGACATTGTTTTTTGATTGTGACAATTGTGAGACAACCCCGCTCTTTCGCCTTGAACGAAATCTTACCGCTCGATGCAGTCCTCTTCTACATTCTTACCGACGCCACTCCATCGACTGACCATATTCTGGGCTTCTTCTCTAAAGTGTGTTACCCCGTGATCTTTGGCACAGCCGTCTGACTGTTCACTCAGGAGAAACACTCCTTTGATGAGTACAATTTGGCGTGCATCATGACTCTTCCGCAATATCAACGCATGGGTTACGGGATGCTTATGATCGAATTCAGTATGTCTACGTCGTGAATCCTCTTTCCACCCCACTTACTAGCACAGGTTATGAATTGTCTCGACGAGCGGGCAAGGCAGGCACACCTGAGCGTCCGCTGTCTGACCTCGGGCTACGGAGCTACTTGGCATACTGGGTAGCCACTCTCATACGATTTTTTCGGTAAGATTCGCTTTCGTCCACCAACCTATGTAATTGCCTTTGACATTCGCAGACGTGTCTTATCCGTCCTTCCTCCAGAAGCACCAGCACAGCTCAAGAGCGTCGGCGTGTTCCCGGATGTAGCCAAAGCTCTCGCCAGCGAAGCGGATGAAAACACAAATGGCAACAATAATGGTAACAACCCGCCCAAACGCAAAAAGCGAGCCAAAGGTTTCGACGGAGAACGAGATATAGATCCTGGTTTGGGCATGTATCCCTTGACCTTCATGACCGGTACGCCGACATCCCGCCAACTCATTCTTGTTGATCCTTTGATTGACAAGTCAGATGCAGATCCATTATTCACAAAGGACCGCTTGTTCGAAACGTCCATGCAAGAAGACGGTGCTGCGGTGACGCACATCCTTGTTCAGTGCACCTTGGCTGACATTGCCCGCGCCACGAATCTGCGGGTGGAAGACGCAGCCTTTGCGTTGAATGAGTGTGGGTTTCTCCAGAAGAGAAAGGGGGAGTCTGGGATGGTGCTCACAAGAGCTTTAGTGGAGAAGGTGGCGAAGGAGAGGAAAGTGAAGAAGATGTGTATGGACCTGGCGCATGTATTGCTTGAGCCTTGACTTGTTTATTATCTTGTCTATACCCTTTGTTTTGTCGTAGTCGTTGTACTGAGAATTTCAATCACCTCTTTAAATTCATATGCCACTGAGGACTTGCCAGAGCCACTTGAAGATACTTGAGCAAATCTATGATTCAGGTACATATTGTCTATGCCCATTCTACATTTGACCAGGCAAGACATTTGGATCAAATTTGGATAAGACTGCAGGTCATGTACTTTGTTGGACTGGATTTAGACTGGGTTCAGGACAGGGTCCCAGGGATGGCAGAACCGCGACGAGGTTGAAGCTCAGGCAAGATTGGAATTCGCTAGTGAAGCGAAGAATGAGTGTGGCATTATGTAGAATGCAGTGTGGTGTGCTGGTGCGGCACGTGCCGTCTTTTCCACAAACCACAACCTCGTTCGACTCGCAGAAGGAGCCCATAAACTCCTTCCTGCTTTTCACCCACTCTCCACTCCCTGAAATATTAAATCATGACTAGTAAAGTTGTCTTCTGGATGTGTCCACGCTCATCCATACGACGGGCCCACCCGCCCGTCGCAGATCGTCTCGGACATTTCCAGAAGACCCTTTTCTGGATCGGAAAGCACTTCGTGCTTTCGCCCAATTGCTTGCCTTTGTTATCAATCCAACCCCTCATTAGTAGCTTTCATTATAACAGTACATTACTCAGAGTACCTAATCAACTTCTTCGCCATTCGCAAGCCATAACAACAACGACAACAAAAACAACAACCACCCCGCACCCAAAAATCAACCACAAAAACAGGCTCTTACCCAGCCGTCGATTCGGGGTACAAAAAAAACAAGCTTCATCAGAGAGATTTGACTTAGAATAATTTCACGATTTATGATGACAAATACAATCATTGATCCAATCATTTATTTTAAACAACGCAACTCTTATTTTTTTGAACCCCTCCACGATGGCTGGCATTTTACAAATGTAAACAATCAGCCACCATCGGCTAAGGCTCCGATGATACTTCCTTTTTTAGAACTGCCATCAGGAAGCCCTAATGCGGACTTTTGTTATCTGATCCCACCCAGCTGCACTTTTTCCACCTCCACTGCCTTCTCCTTCTCCCCAAAAACATCCCCACCCTCGCTTGCCTACATTCCTCCATATCCAGCCACGTAACACTCCACTTCCGTTAATGGACAGTGGTGGATGTCTCGACGACCCGTGGGTATTTGGACAGCCTGTAGGTTTCACAATGGACCTGGGTGTTTGGAGGGCCTTGAGGTAGGTCGAGTGCCGCCGTCCCATTCTAGTGCGTAAGTATTTCTTTGATAGACCTGGATCGATGCTTTGAGTTGATTATTCCTCTAGACTTGGACACCTTTCTACTTCTTATGTCCACAGGCCCCAAATTCCATTTGATGCCTGCCCACTCATGCAGCAGCCCTCGTCGTCACGTAGACCCACTCACACAGCCGCTGTCTTTCCCTCTCTGCTTTCTTCTCGCTTTGCCTTGCTTGCTGCCCTTTCATCCTATGTCTCATTGAAGCACATTGGTTTGATGAGGAACAGTGCAATGGCATTGAGTGTGAAGTCACGCACAGCCCAACCAAAATGTTGCCACAATGTGTACAGATTGCATGATGCGTGCCATTGGACGACCAGCGTGACGTTTGGGAGACTATCCGCACCATTTAGCAAATATGTAGAGGTCACGAACTAAAGGGTGAGTACCATTCCGCTTGAACTCTTGGATCTGACTTAGTAGCAATGTTTTCGAACTATAAAAAAGTCGTGCATTTATATGGAGATATTGTTCTCGGGCTTCATGAGGAGCAGATGCAGCATAGAGACTTTTTAGCACTGCTTACATAATTAGATCAGAATCCTAATATTGATTGCTTATCACCAGTGGCACCCAAAGTAGCCCCGTCGCCGACAGTGGCTGATTGTTTACATTTGTAAAATGCCAGCCATCGTGGAGGGGTTCAAAAAAATAAGAGTTGCGTTGTTTAAAATAAATGATTGGATCAATGATTGTATTTGTCATCATAAATCGTGAAATTATTCTAAGTCAAATCTCTCTGATGAAGCTTGTTTTTTTTGTACCCTGAATCAACAGCTGGGTAAGAGCCTGCCACAAAAAGGGCTTCACGGAGCTCAAATAACTCCAAAACCCACTCTTGATACCTAAAACACCTACTCACATACCCCTGCCCCCCT
>KN838572.1:7898-23883 GCA_000827195.1 Laccaria amethystina LaAM-08-1 | reverse complement strand
TGGGTCGGTCCTAGACCGGTTGCGGTCCACGGTTGCCCGTTTTGGGGGCAAAAAACCGGACTGAACTGAACTTGCGAACACTACACGTCACTGATAACCAGATGAATGACTGATGTCATTCATCATCGTTAGTTCCTTAGCACCTTACTGTCTTGTAGATTAGTACCTTTTATTATATAGAAGACCGGTCTGGACTGATGTAGGACTGGTCTCAACCGGTTCTCTTTGAGACCGGTTGAAACTGGTTGATATACTACAACTGGACTGACATGAACCGGTCCCATATGGTTCGATCCAGTTGTCTCGAAAAGAGGCTGTGGTCTCAACCAGTTGCGGTTGACGGTTGCCCCTTTTGTAGGGGAAAATACTGGACCAAACTGGACTTGCAAACACTACTGCAGGCAACAAAAAAAAGAATTAATGAGTAAAAAAAGATTGTTGTACTGCTATAAAATATTGATACATGAGCTGGTGGTATGTTATTAATATTTCCTGACATAATCTTGACCTATAACTAGTTGTAAATAAAATACCACTTTCAGGATGATTATTTCAAAAAGAATTCATTCAAAGGTACATTATAGTGCTTGGTGGCTGAAAAAATTACATGCTCAATCTATAGGATTCCCCCTTCCCCCCCACAGCCTAATTTTTGAAAAAATTGAAAAATCTATGGCTGTTCCAGACATGGCTCCAGAGCCAAGATCTTGGCACATTTTTATAGGAGTGTATTTCATATACATACACCATATGGATTGAAGGAATGAAAAAGATGGGCTATTATGAAAGTCTTAATAAGTTTAATGATACTTGATAGAGGTGAAGCAAATTACAGAAATGTTCGTACTTTAGTGACTTACCACTCCCAATGTGATGCAAGTTAGGGACTAGTAACATAAAATGCAAAAAAAAACAGCACTACTGTCATGAATAAAACCACATGCCTCAGACAGACAAAATTCTCAAGACAAAATACTCTGCCACCTGAACCATAAAGGCATATATGTGGATTGGGTTTATTAAAAATATAATACCCTTTTCAGCAAACATGAGTTTGTATATGTCCGATGAATATTCTGTGCTGTTTCGATCAATTCAGCAGGCCTGGTGAAGTGTGACAGCCCTGCCAAAAATTTGGTTTTGGCAGCATGCCAGAATGGCTGTAACAGCATCATTTTTTTTTTTGGCAGATAGGGTAAAATTTTGTGGGATATACAGCTGAGGTTAAGACCCGCCCATTATTTATGCAAATGATTTATAATTTCTTACACAGAAATACATACTCTACCCAAAACTTGAGTTGAAAATTCAGAAAATGATAAGCACCACATTTGAGTTTATGCTAGTCAAGGCAATGGAAATTTCATTCTCTTATCTTGAGACTTCAGAATTCTTGTACTCTTGAGTTAATTTTATTTGGAATAAGAAAAATGTCCTTTATGTGGCTCAGGGAATTTTTTGATTTTTACGTAATTTATTGACGATTTTTTCAATGGTTTCAGCAGTTGACCAAAATCACCATGACCCCTATAAATTTTTGGCATTTGGAAATGGCCCATGATCTGTGACTGCTCAATTGATTGAAATGGCACAGTATGAGAAGCACATGCAACAATGGAAGAAAGAAAAAAAACCTAAATTACATTTATAACTTAGTTAACTGCAGTTAATATTTTTCCAGCTTGTTTCATAATGGTCTGAAGGAGATGTACACTAAACAGTGATGCTAAGGCCCAACCTGGCCCACCCACAGCTCAGCTCAGGTGTCTGGGCTGATTTCTGGCCCCTGAGCCACCCTGGGTGGCCCCAAGCCAGCTAACCCAACAAAATTTTTAAAGAGGGTTGGGTGCATTTTCAGCTGGCACTATCTAGTGTCTCACCCTTCCATTTACACTGCTAAACTAACTACAAGGTATATGTAGAAAAAAACATTCTGCACCATCTATGGGAGATTAATTGGCTATATTTATCAATGGACAATTCAACCAGAAAATGTTGCTGGAAATTGCTGCCTGACTTCTGGTGGCTGGGAATGCTAATGTAAGATCAAATTAATGTTTAGAATATACACACTAGTGTACAATGAGTGTTTTGTGACATTTTTAGCAGCCCACCCCTTGCCAATCTTTTTGGAGGTATTCTATTGGCTCTGGCTAGCCCAAAAATGGCCCAGCTCAGCAGCCTGCCTCCCCTGTGTTATGCTGTTGGCATCACTAACACTAAACAGGCAATGTTTGAAGTTCCACACAATAAGCCACATGACATCTCTGGGGAGGGCTTGAGGTGTGCAAGCTAGGTGAAATTTCAATGCTTGAAAGATAGTCAGTAGTATCAGATTCATTATTTAACCACCCAGACAACATTGAGGACATATGTTAGATTCAAGGTGTACCCTCTTCAACAATGAATGTTGTTGCAGCACCTGAGGCAGCCATTCTGATACAGTTCAGCTGCTTCATTCAGTGCAATTTCTGTGCAGTTGATAGACACATCCCACTTCTCAGCATCTTCCTCTGTGTAATTGGATTTACCAAAAGCAAATCACAAGCCCCAACTTGCTTTCATGCTGTAAAGTAGCAAGTCAAAAATAATATTGCAGATGCTGCACAGGATTTTGTAAACATGAAAGATCCATGTTTGGCTGGTACAAGTAGTGTTGTCAAAGTTTGGTTCAGTCTGGTTCAGACCCTCTTTTGTCTGAACCTGAACCTGCTAAAAAATTCCAAACCTGAACCTGAACTCAAACTACCAGTTCAGTTTGGATTTGAACATTATAAATTTTTTAAATCATATTTTTCAATTTTTTTCTATATCCAAATGCTTACCCAAGTGCCATCTCCAAAAACCAGTCATTTATGCAAAGCTGTGGGTTTCAGAAGCCAAATAGATCTCGTACAACAGATCCCAACAAGCACACATGTGGGAGAGCTACCCAAAATATGGCCATCAGCCATCACCTAGATGAGGAATTGATACTTTTTATTAAAATAGTGAAGTAGTTGTAGATCACAGTAGTTTTGTTCTCAAAAAATGTCCAAAATATAGAGGAAAGTTGGCTTCCCAGTGGCTAATGGTTTGGAGGTTCAGTTCAGTCTGAACCCATTCTCTAGAAATTTTCTAGAGCCTGAACCTGAACTTGAACCAAATTTATCACTTTAGCCTGTTTTCAGTGTATTCATCTGCATTCACAAGAAAATCCTTCTTTTAGAGTTCAGAACTTCAGGTTCCAGGAAGTGAACCTGGGCAACCTGTGGAGAGGTCATTGGCAGAACTGGAACCTAAGGTGACCAAGCAGGTGCATTCATCTTATACTCCTTACAGCGTCTCCCCTTTTGACCCTCAGACATCTAGATTTTCCTAAGTACCAAGGGCTTGAAGGCAGTGGTGGTGCATTTACCTGTTTACCAAACCATCCTTTTCACAAACAGAAAGGTATAGTCCACTAAAAAATCTGTGTGTTCATCTCAAACTTTGTACACCTCTGTGAGCCTTAGATATCCTTGAGGGTGTGGGATGCCTGTGCAAATCACCCAATAATGGGGTGTGTTCATCTCAAATTTCATTCAACCTTTTCCTTGGCATATCATATGCCACTAGCCTTCCTTCCAGCATGCAATTTGGCAGTCCATTGCCCAGAATATGAAATGACTGTCAACAAGAATGGGACGATTGAGTTGACCAAGCCTGCCAACTTTGGAATTCAAAGATGCCTGCTTCCATTCTCAGCCATCCATAGAATTGCAGAGGAGTTGGATGATATTATGTTATGCTATGGTAACCCCCTTGACTCCAGAAATGGAGAAACAAATTTCCAGTTCTGTCTAACAGTTAGTGATCTGCAAGGGTTTGCAAACCCTTAGAGGCACAAGGGTAAGGGTCAGGGTCAGGATTTCTGACCCAAAAAAACCCAACCCTTGACAAGGGTTGGGGTATTTTGTAAAAGTGAGTCAAGGCTAGTCAACAGGTAAATTTTTACCCAAATATTGCCTCATAAAATATTTGCATGGTATATTTTGGGTAAAAGGAAGGTAAATAATTGGTTCAGAAGATTATTAACAGCTTTCTAGTATGAAAACATGGAATTGTGTGTGAAAACCCCTACCCTTACCCATGAAAAACCCTTACCCTTGGTGAGGGTAAGGGTTTTTGGAAGGGTCAGGGTATAGGTAAGGATGAAGACACCCCAAAGTTACCCCTGCTGATCACTACTAACAGTAAGAAAATCAACTCTCTGTTTTCTCTCACATATGCAATTTGTTATCAACAACTATGAAACTGTGTGGTTGCCTGCTTCCATTCAGAAATGCAAACCACGAGGAAGTGGTTCCAAAAGGAGGAGTATTGAGCTCAGGAGGATGGGTTGAACTTGAGGTTGATACCTCAGAAGGGATATTCATCTTGTTCATGGAGGCAAAGTTCAAGGTGACTCTTCAAAAAAACTTGGCACAGATTATGGCTAAAGCAGAAGATTAGTGGATTTTTGGCTTGGTTTGTTCTTTACTCAAGTTTCATCCTAGCTGCCTACACCTCCAATATGAAGAACAGAGTTGACATTCCTGTTTTTGTGGTGCAGTTTGACCTGGAAAATTCTTTTTTTGTTACAATAGGGCTAGTCAGAGTAGGCCATTTGAGGGCCACTTAAGCTTCATTTTACTTTCATCCAGAACATGAGCAATTAGCAGTCACTGTGTGCTTGGGGTTAGGTTGATTCACAGTTTGAATCAATCACAGGTGCTGAGAGGATGGATCATTAAAAAATACTGTTTTTTAGCAGGAAATTTCATTTTGAAAAGTGTGCAGACAAATGGACCAAATGAACACACAATTGGAGTTGAACTTTGCCTTTCAGGTTCCACCCTATTTTGAACTGTCACAAGACTCATCACCCACATCCAAATCAACAACTCAAATGAAACCAAAATGAAGTCAAATGGCTCTCAAATGGCCTACTCTGACTAGCGCCAATCTTAAAGAAAATGACAAATTCAAAGGAGTGATTAGAGGCCCAACAAATGAAATGTTGAAAACCATTGCCACATGGGGGAATGAAATAGCAATGAAATCATTTTGGGAAAGATAGACATAGTGCTAAGCTGAATGATGTAGGCTATGCAAATAAAATGAAATGGGTCTCATATGGTTTACTTAGCTATTTCATTTCATATTTTTAGTGGGCTGCAAATAAATAACTGTGCAGGCAGTTGCCCATTTTATATGATAAGTAGTGGTAGTCACTAGTGAATGATTGAGCTATGGTCATAATTACAGGAGTTTTACCTTTGGAGTAGATACTTAAGTCCTTGCTCTGCCATCTTCTCAGCTTTCTTCCACTCTCCAGCCTCCCTCAGTTTATCTGCTCCTTGAGTCTTGTGAAGAGCTTTCCATGCTAGTTTGATGCAGAATGGAAGCCAGCATCTTTGAATTTCAAAGTTGGCAGGCTTGGTCAACTCAATCATCCCATTCTTGTTGACAGTCATTTCATATTCTGGGCAATGGACTGCCAAATTGCATGCTGGAAGGAAGGCTAGTGGCATATGATATGCCAAGGAAAAGGTTGAATGAAATTTGAGATGAACACACCCCATTATTGGGTGATTTGCACAGGCATCCCACACCCTCAAGGATATCTAAGGCTCACAGAGGTGTACAAAGTTTGAGATGAACACACAGATTTTTTAGTGGACTATACCTTTCTGTTTGTGAAAAGGATGGTTTGGTAAACAGGTAAATGCACCACCACTGCCTTCAAGCCCTTGGTACTTAGGAAAATCTAGATGTCTGAGGGTCAAAAGGGGAGATTCTGTAAGGAGTATAAGATGAATGCACCTGCTTGGTCACCTTAGGTTCCAGTTCTGCCAATGACCTCTCCACAGGTTGCCCAGGTTCACTTCCTGGAATCTGAAGTTTTGAACTCTTAAATAAGCATGTCTTGTAAATGCAGATGAATACTGAAAACAGACTAAAGTGATAATTTTGCCATGGTCCCCCCAAGATTCAGTGGCAATATAGAGACATAGATAATTGGCCATTTGATGAGCAAAGGTGTGTAAAATGTGTGGAGTGGGGAAACTTGAGACATCCTTGATAAAAAACTATTGGGAAGCAATATTTTAGTGATACTTTAGTATGTTCCTTCAAAATGGGAAGATAAACTTAATCCTAGTGTTCTAAGGAACATGGATAAGATGATAGTGTTGGCAACCAGAAATGAGAGTGTGGTTGATGAGAATTTGAGGCAAGCACAAGCAAGAAGCACTTGATTTGTAATGACAAGGGAGAAGTGATGCAGGAGATCCTTGGTTCCATCCTCAAGTAAGTGTTTCTATTGCTGTCCCTATGGCTGCTCTGCCACTTTAGAGTGCTGTTTCAGGTCAAAACTCAAGACCACAATATCCCTTGACCTAGAGAGAGAAGCTGAATAGCATATAAGATCAAATTTTAAGCTTCCCAATGATTTATTTTACATTTAGAAGATGAAAAAACATTTAGTTTTGAAGATCTAGTGTTACAACCAAAGCCCAAGTGGGACCTGCAGCAAAAACAACTCTGTGTTCACAAATACTTACCATTTTTTATCACATAACTGTGGCCTAGGCCTAGAAGGCCTTATGCTAGTTATCACATACTTTAATGAAAAGCATTTTTTATAACTGCCATGGACTTTATGATTGGAATCTTTTCACAAAAGGTCCATGAATTTTCAATAGCTTTTCATTGCAGGTCAGGACTTCTCATTGACTACTTTTCATTGCATTTGATATTTCTATTGGTTGCTTATCATTGCAGGTCAGCACTTTTCATTAACTGCTTTTCATTGCTGCTCATATTTTCATTGGCTATTTTCATTGTGGGTCAGCACTTTTCATTGTGGCTGGCATTGTTGTTGACCAGTTTTCACTGCTGCTGGTACTTTCATTGCAGGTCAGCCCTTTTCATTGCCTGCTTTTCCTTTCAGCTGGTATTTTCATTGGCTGTTTTTCATTGCACATGAGTCCTTTTCATTGCTGTTGATATTTTCATTGCAGGTCAGGCCATTTCATTGGCTGCTTTTCATTGAAGGAACGGTCCTAGCCCTCCCCCACTATGACACACGTGATGCATCAGTAATCACCGATCTTCCATATATGGTAGTCAGTAATCACCAACCTTCGTCTCATGACTGAGGGCGATGGTACATCGCCCTCAGCCAGCTCGAGAACGCGTGGTAGCTACCGTGTGTTCTCAAGTTACTAACCCCTAAATTAAACTAATCCTAACCTCATAATTTAAGTGAGAACGCGCTACCGCGGGGGGAAAAAATATTACAATTACCATTAACTCTAACTTCCTAACTCTACCTGAGAACTCGCTACCACGCGGGCCCCGGGGAGGAAAATGATCCTAATTAGCCATTAATATTTTATCACTAATGCTTAACCTAATGTGTAAGTAAATAAAAGGTAATTTACAGAAGTGCTGCAAAAAATGATTGTTGGGGCCGGGAATCGAACCCAGATCAATAGGTAAGTAACATCAATTTATCGAGATTTAACTACTACACCATATCGCCGATTATGTTTCTGTGTGCAGTGTAAGCTATGTTCTATTAGATTTCCAAATTTGTAACATAATTTGTCATATCTTCCTTTTAAGGAAATGTCATAGTGGGGGAGAGCTATGGCAGCTCATTGAAGGTCAGGCCTTTTCATTGCTCCCTCATATTTTCAATTCCCTAAAATAGTCAAAAAAAAAAAAAAAGTTGTAGCACTGCACTGTAGCTTCATGAATATGGTTGAATTATGTCCTCAAGTGCTCCCATTCTGGAGATACAAGGTAAAAATTCTTTTAACTGCTGGTCTGACCTGCAATGAAAATCAGCCAATGAAAATACCAGCAGCAATAAAAAATGGACAATGCAGAGGGCTCACATGCAATGAAAAGTAGCCAATGAAAATACCAGCAGCAATAAAAAGCAGCCAATGAAAAGGGCTGACCTGCATTGAAAAGCAGTCAATGAAAAGGCATGACATACAATGAAAACCAGTCAATGAAAAGTGCTGATCTGCAATGAAAGATAGCCAATGAAAATATCAGCAGTAATAAAAACCAGTCAATGAAAAGTAGTCAATGAGAAGTCCTGACCTGCAATGAAGAGCTACTGAAAATCCCTGGACCTTTTATGAAAAGATTCCAACTATAAAGTCTATGGTAGTTATAAGCAATTCTTTTCATTAAGCTGTGTGGTAACTGAGACAAGGCTGCAGCTATATAATAAAGGATGTTAAGTACCAGTGAGGGTAACAATGATATTCAAGGTTGCTGATTGGGATGTTGAGGCAGTGAGAGTGAATGGAGAAAGCAGGGATGTAGGTTTCATGGTTGTTTGAACAGAGGTCAGAGATAGAAGTTTCCTTTGTGCTGTATTGAAAGTTCACAGGCATAAGATTAGGGATGAAGGCAGGTGTGGAAGCTGGTGTTGATGTAGTTGTGGGTGAAGGCATTACAGGGGTACAGATCTTGATGGTTCTCTTGATTCATGTGATATACATGTAGATCTAGAAGATTGAGAAAAGGAGAGAAGTATTTGTTGCTTGATTCATTGATGGTTAAAAAACTGAAAAATGGTGATGTCTGATGTGGTGGAAGAGATGTGATCTGATGCTTCCTCACCAAGCCCACTCATCTTACTGTTGTAGTCAGCCTGTCATTGGTTCCCACAGTGTCCACCATTGTAATAGGTATTCTGTTAAGACAACCTATAAATAAACCTAGTATTTTTTCAACCTTGCTGACCTCCTTTGACCAGACATTAATATCTTTGTTTCCTTCTTATGGCCCATTGCTCTATTAGTTGCTGAATGGATGTTGTGCTCCAGAGGCAACTCCAGGGGTAAACATTTGGTTCATCCCAATTCTGCAGAAGAACCCATTCATGTTCCTCCTGACTGCGACAGATGAGGACATAATTTACTTCAACTGACAATGGCTCCTCCACCTTCCCTTCCTCTTCAAGTCTTGCTTCTTTGCTGGAGGGGGTTGAACAAGTTCACATTGTTGACTGATTCAGTTGATTAATTACTTTATTTTACCACAGAATAGCTAGCCCATTTGTGAACCTTTATGCAATTTGGATGTTATCATCTGTAGTAGCCAGAGACATTGAGGCTGGGGGAGGGGAGGGAAACTGACAACAAGAGGAGGTGGTTAACTATTGTTGGAGTGTAATACACATTCTTGTAGAGATGTGGAAAGTCCTTGGAGTGGAAGGAAATCAGTTGTCACTTGATTTTCAGGGAACCAGGAAGAGCTTCAGATGACTTTGGGTCATGGAGGACAAAGCTATTGGAGTCACTGTGACTGCTTATCAATCTGAGGCCCATATTCCATTAGTTTTGTCTGGATTGGCAATGAAATGGTGAGCAAAAGGCTCAGAAAGTGAGCTCACAAGACATGGCTAAGAAATGCTTAATTGTTGAGCCTGCTTTAATCAGTGACTCATCCAACAATCACTTGAGGAACTTCTCAACAATGACTGGAGACAAGAAGTCAATTTCCAACTTCTTTGATTCAAGGGTGCTGACATTGTTGAGGACATCTGCAGATGGTTCAGGATGACTTAAATCATCTGCAGCCTTCTGTAGTTCCTTGAAAGACATACCAAGTGCACTATTGTGGTTGTCCACTACTTCATTGAAGATTATGAACATTGTGTGGAAAACCTGTCAGGAAATGACTCCAAACCATAAAATGAGACCATCCAACAGGACACCAAAGGCCTCTTCAAATGATTTGGGCAGTACTTTGAGGTCTTTATTGTCCCCCTGCAATTCCTGCCGAGCTCGGCAGAGCTCAGCCCACCTCTGATGGATTTCAGAGGTGGGATACCCATATTAATGGCTGGTGGATTAGGGCAGAGCTCAGCAGAACTGAGATTAGTCCTGAGGGCTGAATTTCATCTCTGCCGAGGACTAGACCAGGACTGGGGGTATTCAATGAATTTATTGTATTTGTAATTGTTTATTAGCATTATCAATGCAAAATTAGAGTAAAAAATCAGGAAAAAATAGGGGATGGTTGGGGGTGTTATTTCAGGGTCCACATGCATTTGCAAATATGGAAAGTGTGGCTGTGCAAAATGAAATATGGCAATAAAATAGGGGAAAAATCAAAAAAAAAATAAGAGATGGTTGGTGATGAAGTTGGGGGTTTTGCTTCAGGGTCCAGGGTGCATTTTCAAATATGGAAAGTATGGCTATGCAAAAATGAAAAATCATGAAAAAATAGGGGATGGTTGGTGATGATGTTGGGGGTGTTATTTCAGGGTTCAGGGTGCATTTCCAGATATGGAAAGTATGGGCATGCAAAAAATGAAAATAGCAACTAAATAAGAAAAAAAATGGGGGATGGTTAGTGATGGGGGGGATGGATAGTGATGATGTTAGGGGTGCTGTTTCAGGGTCCAGGGTAGATATCCAAAAAAAGAAATCTGAGTGTATCCAATGAAAAAATAGCAGAATAATCTGGAGACAATTGGAAAAAAATATAGATAGTGTATATATGGCATGCACCGTTTTCAGGGTCCATTTCAGGGTCATTTTCATACATCCTAAAAAGGAAATCTCATTTTGGTTGATCAAAAAGTAAAGAAAAACAAGATAGGGATGATTATACATGTCAGGGTCTATTTGATGGAAAATTAGGATGATGGTCACATGACCAACTACCAAAAATGGACAAAACAAAAGTTGTAGCCCTGAACTATAACTTTGAGAATCAGTTGGAATTTTATTCCAAAGTGCTCCCATTGTGGAGATATGAGTTAAAAGATTTTCAGAAGCAACCTATTTTTTTTTTTTTTTGTGTTTTTCTCAATGAAAACAAAACCAAATAACATGATTTCAACACATTTAGAAAGCTAAGAGAAAGTGCTACAACTTTTGTATCATGGGAAAAATAGCCCAAAAAGGCAGGTGCATATCCTAAAAAGGAAATTGACACAGAGGGAAGAAGAGCAGTTGATTAAGGAGTAATTCTACAAATACAACAATCAAATACAAAGAAGTGTATATTAGTGTATAAATATATCATAACAGGTGGTTTTTTCATAATATACTCTAATTTAAAATAAACCCTGCAAAGCTCTGTCTGAATCCTGTCCAATCCTGCCAAGCTCTGCTGAGCTCTGCCAAGCTTTGCAGGATTGGCTACCAATGTTAAGACTTTGGCTTGCAATCCTGCAGAGTCCTGAGGATTCCTGCAGGACTTCAGCCAGTCCTGCAGGAATTGGGGGGGGACTGGAAAGTACTGAGTACTTTTGGGAAATGTTCCTTGAGAAGTTTAACAATACTAGGGTTGCCAACTGTTGATAATAAATTTGGATTTTTCCAGTTCTCCCTCTGTATCACGTTATGTAAATACATTCTGAACACATTGAATTTGGGAAATGCTTGAGAAATGAGAAACCTTGGTACCAAAAGTGATATCTTACATGAGTTCAAGCTCCTCAATAGTCCACTTACAACACTTGACAGATTGTGGAACTAATGTTTGAGGAGATATACAAACTACAGAGTCTCCCTAAACACATTATCAGTAATCATGATGTATTGTTCACAAACATATTCTGGGAACCTTTCCATAAGTTCATTGGAACCAAGCTTAAGATGTCTAGTGCTTACCATCTGAAGACAGATGACTCATCAGTGTATTAATGATAAACAAACACATTGGGTGTCCAAGTTCCCAGCAATAAATTCAGCTTAATCAGAGAGCACACACAGGTTATGCACTGTTCTTCTTTAACACAGGGTGAATGCCCAGATCAATGGTATGGAATTCTGTACATTCAGACAACTACCCATCAGTCTGTGCATTTGTGCTCCAGAGAAAGCTGGAATTAAATTTCTGCACATGATAGCATACTGGCAGCACATGTTAAACAAACTTGCAATACTAACAGAAAGCATCAGCTCACACCTTTCAGGAAAAATGACCTGGTTTACATGTCAACCAAGAACATCTCCTTCCCCAAGGGCCTGGCCTGAAAACTTGTCTCAAAATTTATCAGGCCCTTTAAAGTGTTGAAGAACCAATCTTTTCTTATTGACTTACCTTCATGCCTGAAGCATAGGGGAGTGCAAATGTATTTTATGCAGCCCCTACTTTGGATTCATGTCCTGAATGATGATTGATTCCCGGGATGAATGGATATACAACTTGTGCTTGGCAATGGTAAGGATTCAGAGGGTGAGTGGGCGGTTCAAAAAATCTTAGTGCACTCAGGATCTGGTGAGGAATCAGTTTTTCAGGTCGAAGGAAAAGCTGGAAATATCACCTGGCTCCCACACTATTAAATTGCTCAGCTTGGTGCACTTTCAGTTTATCTAAATCTTCTTGGTGTTAATAAAATCTCAATACTGCTGAAGGGACAAAGCACACCTCCAGAAGATGGTTCTCAAATTTTTATTAGATCCATCTCTCTGCGGGACACATTTAAACCTCCCCTTAGAGTCTCATCTAAGGGCCTGTTCGGCAACAGTTCCAGTTTGAAGTTGCCGCTAACTTTTGCCTAAATTTGGTGTCTTGCTAAGCAGTGCAACTTCATTCTCGAACTTTCGTAGATACCGTGTTTGGTTACACATTTATCAATCCATTTATCTGTGTAAGCATGAACTTTCTACAACCTATATAACACAATAGTCCCCTGCTCACCTCCCCTCACTTCTGTTCTCATTTCAAGATGCCCAGAGGACAATCAACAAAGCCACGAGCAAATTGAAATCCCAAATCCAAGTCAATTCTCATCAGTGCTCTCAAGGACATTTTGAAGGATGGTGCGGCGTCCGAAAACAACTTCAAGCTGCAAGTCTACTCTCAAATTAGCACACAGTTATTGCAAGCAGGCTTTTCTCTTGACTCTGAACAAGTGAAATCCAGATGGACAAGGGTTTGTACGCATCCTGCTTTGTTGCACAACCTCTGACCTTTACAACAGTTCAAGGCTGCATTCAAGGTTGTGGACTATCTCCGAAACACATCAGGGTTTGGCTGGAACGATACAACAAAGACAGTCACTGCATCAGAGGATGTGTGGGAGTGTGTTCTTTACAATCAAGTATGTACCTCTCGAATTTGGTCTTTCGAATTGTATAGTTACTGACAAGTACCTAGGATGGCTCAAAGGCAGCAAAATATAAGGACTACCTACATTGGTGCACCCACCGATTTCCCCAGTACAACGACATCGCCGAAATAATAGAAACAACATGGCAATTGGTCAGGACTTTCCACTCCTCCACTGATTCTGGCCAGAATTGACAGGATTCCGGCCAGAATTCTATCCATTCCTTGTCTCCAAATTTGAAGAACCAACAAAAAAAAGGACTAGATAAGAGAGGTCATTACAAGCATGTAAGAAAACCAAATAAATTACTATATAAGGAAAGAAATACTACTACATAACGAAAAAGTTGTTACAAACATAAAACGGCCAACAACGACAGATGTCGTTGTTCGCCGTCAGGTTGCTACATTGCTGTGGCAATGTAGCACCTACACTAACTATACTACCTACATTATATAACAATAGAGACAATAAATAAAATAAACGATGACGGCGAACGGCAAGGCAGATCGCCGTTCGCCATTTGGTTGCCACGTCGCTTACAGCAATGTGGCACCTGGAGTTTGTATGAAAAAAAGTCCTGGAGGGGCGGGGGTACTAACTTACCCTGGATTGAACGATGACGAACGACGACAGATGTTGTCCTTCATCATCTGGTTGCCATATCGCCGTTGGCAATGTGGCACCCCAAAATGTAGTTGTGGTAGGGCATGGTAGGGTGTGTGGTTGTCGTTCCGTGGTTAGTGATGATGCGGATGGTGACGACGTTGGGAATGTCGTCACCATCAGACGATGCAGCACGTCCAGAGGGGACCGTTGACGTGCTGCTTCATCACCCTTGCGTAGCGTTGATTTGGCGACATGGCCATGCCACGTCGTTCTTGCGTGTTGTCTGGTTGCCGTGTTGCTGTTGGCGATGTGGCAGGCCGGTGCTCATTAATCGTTAGCGGGGTGGGTTGGGACGAAGGGAGACAACAGACTCACTGTTGTGTACTACCATAAACAGCAACGACAAACGATGACATTGTCATCGTTCGTCATGTGCTTGCCACGTCGCACTCAGCGACGTGGCCCCTTGAATCCCCCCTGTTGTGGTGGGCTGTTGAAGTGGCCGGCGCTTGTTTGGTTGGTGACGTGGTGTTGCCACGTCATTCGTGGTCTGGTGGTTGTTGGGGATGGATGTGGACAGAGGCAGGAGGCAGGCTGTGTTGATGGTGACGATGACATGGCGGTGGCGATGAGGCGACGGTGACGAAGAAATGACGGTGGGTGGGCGTCGTCGATGGTGGTGGTGGTGGTGATGGTGGTGGTGAGAGAGTTTATTGTTTGTTGATGATGCCCAAATTGAGCGTCAGCAAACGCCAACACTCAATTTGGATGTTGTTTGGCACTCTACAGATTCCGCGGATTCCGTTCCGGCGTAATTCCGTCTGGGTGATTCCTGGAACCATTCCGGCGGAATTTGAATTCCGTTCAAAATTCCGCCGGAATTGTTTTATCAATTTGGCAGGTCCCTCTGCCAAATTTGATTCCACCGGAATTCCAGGAATTGCCCAGATTCCGCCGGATTCCAGCTGGAATCAGTGGAGGACAATAAAGACCTCCAATTGGTGACAACGCATTTTCGTCAGCGAAGGGCACTCTAGTTGAGGAAATCGAGCCAGATGCAGGGAGAGACTCACCGGGGAATGAAGGGGTTGGTCCGGAAGATGCTGAGCAGGAACCAGACGAAGGAGAGAACGAGGAGAGCCAGGAAAGTACCCAAACCACAGCGACTACATCACAGGTACGTGGTAAATCTTGAACACTTTGTACATCTTCTAATATGACTTTCTAGCCTGGCAAGGGATCTATGAGCCTCAAACAACAGATGAAAACACCTCCTGCAAGCCCTCCCCCGAAGCGACGATGGACCACCACAAGCACCCACCTCGGAACACTTGCTGAAGCTGTGGGAACCCTTGTCACAGAGCTGATTAGTCCAAAGGCCACTCCATCCAAGGGCAAGAAGCGACGGAAGGAGGCATGGCGCACTGTCAAGGCTGAGGATGGTCTTTCCCCCCTCTCGCTTTCAAAGGCTCGCAAAGTTTTTCAACAGCTTGAAAATGTTGAAGAATACCTCAGTTTTGACATCACCGACCCAACTGATAGGGAAGCACATTCGTATTGGCTTGCAAGTGAGATGGAAAACCTTTCCAAATAGCAAACTGGTGTACAAATCATGTATTGAATAACGAAGTAGTATATACATCAACTTTTCGATTGACACTGAAGCCACATTAGTGGTGGCGATCCTGGCGACGACGTTCAAGTGTTTGCTGGTATTGCATCCACATCTCCGTTGCTATCTTTTCATGAAGTGCATCATGGCGGCTGAGTCGAGCATCAGTAGGCTGGGGTGCATCATCAGCACTGTCTTCATTGCTTGAATTCATGTCCGCCGGTTGATGCCAGTGCTTTGGATCAAGCTCGTCCAAGAATCTCAATGGCTCCCAAACCTGAAGGAAGTTATGCAGGAGTGTCAGCGAGAGATGGATGAGGCATTGGATGTGAATGGGATACTCATTCGGCTCATGAGCCATCTTGAACTCACACTTGAGAACCCCAAATAACCTCTCAATCACATTTCGCATCTGTGAGTGTCGTAGGTTGAAAAGCTCCTCCTTAGTTCGGGGCCTGATGAAAGTCTACATTGGAATGGTTATTGTACACTCTGGAAAGGACAATACTCACTGATTTCGGCCAGCCAGCCATTCATGCAAGTGGTAATGAGTCTTTCGATATGGGGTAAGGAGAGTGTCGCAGGCACCAAATCCCGCATCAGCCAAGAAGTATTTCCCCTCTGGGACTTTCAGGCCATGGTCAAAGCACCGGTGGTAGAGA